>QEPC01011255.1:4152423-4163054 GCA_003113815.1 Sphenodon punctatus | reverse complement strand
GGGGGCCCCCACCCTCCCCCTACAAACCCACCCCTTCCCCCCTGCAGCCACCCTCCACCCTGGGGGGCAACATTCACCAGGCTGAGTCTAGTCCGTTGTCTCCGGGGCCGGCGCTCACCTGCCGCTCCGGATCCATCGGCTAGGCGAGAGGGGAGGGTTTTTTTTCTTTTAAATTGCCCACGTGTCCCGAGTGAGCCAGGAGGACGCGCGGGCAATTTAAAAAAAACACAACAACACAGCCCTTAGTTCCCCTGCGCTGCTGGGGGGGAGCGGCAAGGCTGCAGCATGCTCTAAGACTTCAAGGCAGACTAGAGCATGCTGCAGCCTTGCCACTCCCCCCCAGCAGCGCAGGGAAGTGGCAGCGCGGGGAACTAAGGCGCGTGGGCTCTGAGCAGGGAGGAGCGTGCGCACGCGCGCTGCTCCCTACCCTGTCCCCACCAAGCTAGTATCTCGCCAGGGCTGTCAGCCTGACCGCCCTGGCGAGATCTTCCATTGCGCCCATTGAGCGCAATGGAAGGCTCAGCCCCTCCCTCCACAGCACATCCCATACGTTCTGTGGACAGAGGAGCTCAGCCGCCCCAATCGCGTTTTCCTATAGGAAAACGCTTTGGGCGGCTGAGCTGCTGAACCTTTTTGTCCCTTCAGGAACCCACTCCCTCTCCCAGTGGAGTGGGTGGGTCCCCGAAGGGAGAACAGGTAGTGACAGCTATAGCAGCCTCGGCAGCAGCTCAGAGGCTGCTGTAGCTGTCAGAAACGGCAGCACAGTTTTTTTTTAAAAAAAACAACAACACTAAAGCCACAGCGGTCCCCCTGCAGGGCTTTGCGGGGCAACGCCCATAACGCCCTGCAGGAGGAGCCGCCACTGTTAACATCATAAACAGCTTGGGACTGACTTATCTGGAAGATCGCCTGACTTACCACGTTTCCAGAAAGAATTTGATAAGGTCCCTCATGAGAGACTCTTGAGAAAATTAAAAAGTCATGGGATAGGAGGTGGTGTCTTACTATGGATCAGAAACTGGTTAAAAGATAGAAAGCAAAGGGTTGGACTAAATTGTCAGTTTTCACAATGGAGAGATGTAAAAAGTTGTGTGCCTCAGGGATATGTAGTGGAACCAGTGCTGTTTAGTATATTTATTAATGATTTGGAAAAGGGTGTTAAGAGTGAGGTGCTCAACTTTGCAGATGATACCAAGTTATTCAAGGTAGTTAAAACATGAGCAGACTATCCTGCCCGTATAGACCAGGATGATGAGTCATTGGCCCAGTATTGTGTTCTAACTGAGAATATCACCTCACTTGGCCCAAGGCGCTCCAAAGATAAATTGATAAATGCCTCAGGATTGCTTTTTGCAAAAATGTTAACAGAACTTAATCTCCTCATTTTAAATGGCTCGGGTTTTGAGGATACAGCTGGGGAATACACTTACATAGGCCCGGCTGGTTCCAGTGTGGGGGATTATGTGGCGGTTTCACCCAAATTGATACCCTTTATTGGCAATTTTGCGGTAGGTACTTGCCAAAAGAGTGATCATCTCCCCCTGGAGCTGAAGATCCAACTAGGGGTACCAAAGGCACCCCTGTTGTCTGGAGCTTTGCCCCAGACAGGGGCTCGCTATGTATCTATTAAGCTTACTGAGTCAGTGATGGATAGGATTGGATCTCTTTTGTCAGAACATTTATGTATTGCGGGGCGGTCCGTGGGACTCCAGGGGGAGGATCATTTGGACATTGTTAGGAAATTCTCCTTTGTCTGTGATCAAATAACTAATCTGCTACTTTCCCATGCCCCAGGTTTGGATAAGCCCCAGAGCCATCATCGTAAATTTTGGTTCGATTCAGAATGTAGGCTGCTTAGAGGACGGATGGTGGCAATTTACCAGGAGTACAGGAAGGGGAGGAGTTCTTGTCTCCCCTCCCAGTACTTCCAGGTGAAGCATCTTTACAAAGGCACCATAAGGGCCAAGAAGAAGGCATCCTGGGAAAAGTATTGGGATATGTTGGTTGCCTCAGCTTTAGGGCAGGATAGTAGAAAGTTTTGGCAATTGGTTGGTAGTCAGGGTAAACCTAGGCTGGAGGCATTGCCAGTTTTGATTCCAGACTCTGTCTGGATTACCCACTTCCAATCCCTGTATGCAGGTAATGTTTTAGCTGTTGGGACCCAAGTTTCTATGGAGGAGCTGGCTTCCCTAGGGCCCTGGCCGCTGGTGACAGCCAGTGAAATTGTGGAAATTATTGGCAACTTTAAGCAGGGCAAGGCTCCTGGTCCAGATTTAATTTCTATAGATTTAATCAGGAACAATATAGATTGGTGGACTCTGATGCTGGCTGCACTTTTTACCCAAATAAACTGTACAGGAAATTTGCCGGTTTCTTGGGAGAAGGCGATAGTGGTCCCCATCTATAAAAAGGGTGATCGGGCCCTGCCAGCTAATTATAGGCCTATTAGCCCTTTAGCCACCACAAGTAAAATCTATGGAAAATGGCTCTTACTCCAACTTAATGTCTGGTTGATTCAGGCCGATATTCTTTGCCCAGAACAGGCAGGCTTCCAAAAAGGGCGTTCTACCATCAAACATTGCCTGATACTGTATCATTTAATTGAAAAGTATGTGGCCTGTAACAAAAAAGTTCTATGTGGCATTCTTGGACCTTAAACAAGCCTTTGATAGAGTCAGTAGGACCATTTTGTGGGAGAAGCTGAGGGAAAAGGGCATTGATAGAAGGTTGCTATTCCTCTTGCAACATTTACATAATAATACTAGGCTGACTGTTAAGGTTGAGCGCTCAGGTCGTCTAACTGATTCCATTCTTACCCATTCAGGTGTTAGACAAGGGTATGTGCTGGCCCCCACTGTCTTCAACCTATTCATTAATGGAGTGATTTCCCCTCTTGCTTCATCCTCCTTCTTTCCACCCAAATTGACAAATCGTTCAGTGGGATGTCTTTTGTTCGCCGATGATATTGCCATAATGTCACAGACTAGGGTAGGTATGAATAGACAGCTGGCTTGCTTCAGGGAATTTTGTCAACGTAATGAGCTTGTAATCAATCTAGATAAATCCAAAATTATGGTTTTCTCTAGAGCTCGCAAGGCTTGCTCCTGGTCTATAGGGGGCGTTAGCATTTCCCAGGTTAGAAGTTTCAAATATCTGGGATTAAATTTCCAGGAAACAGGTTCCTGGGATAATCATTTTGAGAGGGTGATCTCAACAGCCAAAGGAACTGCTCTTGCTGTGTCCAAACTCTTCCTCACCTCTGGGGGAGGTGCAATCAAACCAGGAATTAAGGTATTGAATGCAAAAGTGCGGGCACAGCTTCTTTATTGTGTGGAGGTATGGGCCCCGCTTGTACAATCCAAGCTGAGGAAGCCGGATAGCTTTCAGGTTGGATTTTTCCAAAGGCTCTTGAGGATTCCCAGGGGCATGCCCTTTGCAGTTATAAGGGCAGAAGTGGGTCAATCAAAGTGGACTCTAGTAACCTGGGGTTTGGTCTTAAAATTCTGGGCGAAATTTCAAAAATATCAAGGTAGGGGGTTGGTACACTTCTGGCTAACAGATACGTTCACCAGTAAATGGGCAAAGGGGGTGGAGTGCTTTGTACGTAGGCTGGGCTTCCATCCAGAGTATTGGGCCCAGAAGGGGTTGGGTGCAATGATGTATGAAATTAGGAATAGGTTTTTTGATTGGGGATTGCAGGAGGAAATCACCAGTATTAGGGCCTCCCCCCATGTAGTGGATTATCTCCCCTATATTTACCCCCGCCCTCGTTTAGCCATGTATTTAATCTTGGGTCTTTCTGAATGGGCCAAATACCTTTTTATGTGCGCTCGCCTTAATGCACTTCCTGCCATGGTTCCGGAAGGACGATTTAGTGCTACCGAGTTCTCTACCAGTGTGTCCATTTGATAGGCAGCATGTTGAGACGACAGCTCACATTTTGTTTAGCTGCCACTTATACGATGCTCTTCGCTCCCATTTTTTGGCCCCTTTTCTGCAAAAGTTCTCAGATAGGTCTGAGAAAAACTTGTGTATGCTGACTCTAGCAGACACGGGCTCTTCTACCATGAACTTGGTAGCCCAATATTTGGTGGCCACATTTAACCTCAGGAAACTATTTTTACACTTTAGACAACCGTTGGAATTCCACCTAGGATCATGACACACTAGGATCTGAAATGTAGTTGTTGGGGGGCAGTAATGGCTGGGCCAATTTTGTAATTGTATGTGTTGATGTTTCTTTAAGGAGTTGTTTGTATGTTTTGTCTATTTGGCCTATGGCCATAATAAACTTATTATAATTTTCAGAAGACACCCAGTTATTCAAGGTAGTTAAACACGAGCAGACTATGAGGAACTGCAATGGGAGCTTACGACACTAGGTGCCTGAGCATCTAAATGGTAAATGAGATTTAATGTGGACGTAGGGAAAAATAATCCAAACTATGCGTACACAATGCTGGGTACTAAGCTAGGAGTTACCACTCAGGAAAAGGATCTGGGAGTGGTTGTGGACAATACAATGGAATCCACAGCGCAGTACGCAGCAGCAGTCAAAAAAGCAAACAGAATGTTAGGAATTATTCGGAAGGAGAATAAAACACGTCATAGGGTGATTTCAGAGTAGACGTGACGCGGGCCCTATTGGCCCCGTCACGGAATCACCCAAATGGTTCCCCGGCAGAATCAGACTGGCCCGTCAACAGACGAGCTGGCAGATTCCGCCAGGGAATTGGGGAGGGGGTGGGGCTGCGCAGCGCAACGTGCAGCCGCACAACCCCACCCCCCATGCTTCCGAGGCCACCTGCCCTCCGAGAGACAGGCGGGCGCAGCGGCCAATGCCCAGACCACAGCCCGGAATCGGCACCGAGCATGGCAACTGATTCCGGGCCGTGGTCAGGGGCGCATTACCACGCTCAATCACGGTGAATTCCGCCGTGGTTGAGCGTGGTAACATCATGTCTGTTGGGGGCACAAAGTGATTCCCGCCGGGTGTTCACCCCCGTCGGGAATCACTTTGACCATGCTTTCGGAGATGGTCCCCAGACCATCCTCAAAAGCATGGTTATTTTGATCCCCACTGGTGGTTCACTGTGGTGAACATCTGATGGGGATCAAACAGATGTTATGGGACCATTCCCCACCACAGGGGATTGTCTGTGGTTGAGCGTGATCTCGTAACGTCTGAAAATACCCACAATGCCTCTATACAAATCGTTGGTGCGACCACACCTTGAATATTGTGTGCAGTTCTGGTCGCCCCATCTCAAAAAAGACATAGCTGAACTAGAAAAGGTACAGAAAGGGCAACAAAAATGATCAAGGGCATGGAAGGGCTCCCATATGAGGAGAGGTTTGGTAGGTTGGGGCTCTTCAGTTTGGAGAAGAGACGACTGAGAGGAGATATGATAGAGGTCTATAAAATTATGAGTGGTGTGAAACTAATAAACAAGGAGCAGTTACTAACCCTCTCAGCTAGTACTGGAACTAGGGGACACTCCATGAAACTCATGAGTGACAAGTTTAAAACAAATAAAAGAAAATCTGGCAGTAGATTGTGGAATCTAATGCCAGAGGCAGTGGTAAGGGCCTGTACTATAGCTGAGTTTAAAAGAGATTTGCACATGTTTCTGGAAGATAGATCCATTGGCAGCTATTAGCCAGACAGGATCAGGGAACATGATGGGAGCTGGGGGAAAACAACAGGGAATGGCTCTCCCATTGTGACCTATTGGGTGCTTCTCCCAAGGCACAGTGATTGGCCACTGTCAGAGACAGGATGCTGCGCTAGATGGACCATTGGTCTGACCCAGTATGACACTTCTTATGTTCTTATGTCCCATTGCTGCCTTTGCGGTCGGCCAGGGATGTCTGTCTGGAGGTTTTTAACTCAGTCTCTGTGATGAGGAGGGTGTTCTCGGTCGCCACTTCACAGCTGTGGAACTCCCTCCGCCAGGAGGTTCGTTTATCTCCGGGCTTGAGCACCTTTAGGAAACAGTGCAAAATGATACTGTTTAGCAGTGGGGGCTAGGGAAAGGGGAAGTTGTGGGAAGATAGGAGTGAGTTAGGGGGTTGGGGATCTGGGGTGGAGAGCTGGTTGGGGGATGGTGTAGGGTTGTGGGGTATCTTATATTTTTGTCCTTATGGTTATGTTTTTATATTTGTATTTTAATATTGTAAACCACCCTGAGCTGCCTTTGGTAGGAAGGGTGGGGTAAAAACTTTAATAATAATAATAATAATAATTAATAAATAAATGGTCATTTAGGAATGTAACTAAAAGGTTGAAGTGGGAAGCATGATTGTAATCAGGTATTTAAATCATGGTCTCTATCAGTGGTTTAAGTCTAAGTGATTTAAATCAAACCACCTGGAGGGGGAAGTCAGAATGGATTACCCGAAGTGAAGCCAGGCTGTCACAATAGCAAGTAAATCTTTCATGTTACAGTACATGCAGAAAAAACTACCAAATAAAAATATAACCATCTGCTCAGCTTAGTATTGTTTGGATTCAAACAATTAGCAAAAAAACCCAGCAACCCATATTAAGGTAAACTTCTTAATAGATTCCCCTTAAATTACATGCAAAACAGAGTTAATGTATAATAGATATTTAAATATATTGCATATTTACATTATTTATTATTATTATTATTATTATTATTATTATTTATTTATTAGCAAGCATTTATATAGTGACAGCAATGTACCTGGCGCTTTACAAAGTAATGGAATAGACACAGCCCCTGCCCTAGGGCTTATAATCTGAAATGCGTGGGGCGGGTGGAGGGAAATGAAGGAAGAGGAACAGAAGGAGAGACCAGGAGTTTAGCATCCACGAAGATGTGAGGTCCCAGGTGCATGCACTTGGCTTGGTTACATCAAGAATGATGGCTGGCTGGTCCGTGTGGTGAGGATATGAGTACACAGACCTTGGGTAACAGATTGTACTGGATGGAGGGTATCAGCAGGAGTTAGGTGAGGGGAGCGAGGAGTCGGGGAGGGCAGAGCAGAAGAGGTGGGTCTTGAGGAGGGATTTGAAGGTACGGTGAGGTGGATATGGGCAGGGAGGGAGTTACAGGCGTGGGGGGAAGCTAGAGAGAAGGGGCGAAGGCAGTTAGAAGAGCAAAGGAAGCATGGGAGGGTGAGAGAGGGGACAGAGGAGGAGCAGAATTCACAGACTGGAGTATGGAGGGCAATTAGTGCAGAGAGGTAGGGGGGAATAAGGTTGTGAAGCGCTTTATAGGTGAAGACTAGGAGCTTGTGCAGGATTGATTCAGGAAGGGGGAGCCAGTGAAGAGAGGAGAGGAGGGACTGCACGTGGTCGAAGCGACAGGCGAGGTGGATGCCCCTGGCAGCAGAATTTGGGATGGAGATAAGGGGAGAAAGATGAGAGCAGGGGAGGCCAATGAGAAGGAGGTTACAATAATCGAGGCAAGGGGAGGTGGAGGAGGAGGAGGAGTTGGCAAGAGACACATTAAAGGAGCGATCAGAGAGGTAGGAGGAGAACCAGTTGAGGACGGAGCCATGGAAGCCAAGGGAGTAAAGTGAGTCCAGCAAGAGTGAGTGGTCAACAGTATCGAAGGCAGCAGAGAGGCCAAGGAGGACAAGAATGGAGTAGAGGTGATTAGATTTAACCACAAGAAGATTATTGGTGATCTTAGTGAGAGCAGTTTCAGTAGAGTGAAGGGGGAAGAAGCCAGATTGGAGGGAGTCAAGGGAGGAGTTGGCAGAGAGGAAGTCAAGGCAGCAGGAGTAGACAAGATGTTCAAGAAGCTTGGAAGCAAAAGGAAAGAGTGAGAAAGGACAGTAGCTAGAAGGATCAGAGGGGTCAAGAGTGGACTTTTTGAAGATAGGAGAGACAGTGGTATGCTTGAAGGTGGAGGGGAAGGAGCCAGTAGAGAGGAGAGGTTGATGATGTGCAGGAGGGAAGGGGCAACAGTTGAAGCAATGGAGGTCAGGAGGTGGGAGGGGATGGGTGGTAAGTGTAACAGTTGGAGGAGGAGAGCAGGGAGGAGATTTCCTCAATGGAGGTGGGAGAGAAGGAGGGAGAGGAGAGGGAGTAGGAAGAGGAGAGGAGTGGGAAGCGATGTCAAGACAGATCGGGGGGCTGGAGGAGGGAATCAAGGGTGAACAGGCGGTGAGGGTCCTGAGAACAGGACTCAATGCTGGAGGTGTAGTAATGCTGTCTAGCGAGGGAGACAGCAGACGTAAGGGAGGAGAGACAGAATTTGAAGTGAAGGAATTCAGCATGAGAGTGGGATTTGCACCAGAGACGTTCGGCAGCATGGGTACAGGAGCGGAGGTGGCGGATACTGGAGGTGAGCCAAGGATGGGGGTTGCGGGAGTGGGCAGGACGAGAGGAGAGGGGGGCAAGTGAGTCATGGGTGGAGGAGAGAGAGGCATTGAAAGCAGAAATGGGAGAGGCGGGAGGAGGAGGAGGAGGAGAAGACTGAGGGGAGAAGGGGGGAGAGAAAGGAGGCAAAGGCCGGGGGGTTAATGGCCTGCAGGTCATGGAAGGAGCATGGAGATGAGAAAGAGATGGGGGGACAGTGGGAGAAACTGAAAGATGCAAGGAAGTGGTCAGAGATGTGATGAGGATCGAAGGAGAGATCCGAGACACAGCAGTTCCTAGAGAAGACGAGGTCAAGAGAATGGCTGTTAGCGTGGGTCGGGGACTTGGTCCAAAGGTGGAGGTTGAAGGAGGAGGCTAGTGAAAGGAAACGAGAGACGGAGGGCTGGGAAGGGACATCAACGTGAATGTTGAAGTCACCGAGGATGAGAGTGGGGGTCTCATTGGAGAGGAAGAAAGTGAACTAGGACTCGAATTCAGAGAGAAAGGAAGAGAGAGAGCCAGGAGGGCGGCAAATGACAGTGACACAGAGATGGAGGGGGGAGTAGAGGCACACAGAGTGAGCCTCAAGGGAAGGGAAGGAGGGGGGGGGACGAGAAAGTGGTTGGAATTGACAGGAATTAGTGAGGAGGAGGCCCACGCCACCACCACCACCCAGCCTTTGGGGTGAGACTGGTGATAAAAGGAGAGACCCCCCAAAGGAGAGGGTAGCAGGGGTGACAGAGTCAGACCGGGAGATCCAAGTTTCCGTAAGGGCAAGGAGCTGGAGGGAGTGAGAGAGGAAGAGATCATGGATGTAGGTGGCTTTATTCGCAGAGGAGCGACAGTTCCAAAGGGAGCAGGAGAATGGGAGCTGATCAGGAGGAAGGCAGGGAATGGGGATAAAATTAGGAGTAGATTATTTAAATAGACTATTTAAAGTATATTAGATATTTACATATCTTTTATAGATATCTTTCATAAATGTTTTAAAATGGTAACCTTTAATAAGCCCGTTGTTTACTCTCAGTTATATCTGCTTATCAGTTATTTTAGGAGCCAGGATTGTTTGTAATTAAGCAATGTCCAGAAAGACACTAAGAAGCATAGAATTTGGTTTTCTTTAATTTTCCTTTCTCGTACTTATCGCCAAGCCAGAAATAGAATTTCTTAAACTTAGACTAGATTTGCCAAAACACAAGCTGGACAATTTCTTGTGTTCACATTTTATTTTTCTTAAGGCTTTTAGGATTTAAGGTGTTGGTATTCACATGTGAAGGGCATACATTTTCTAAATGATCCCTTAAGAACATAAGAAGTGCCATACTGGGTCAGACCAATGGTCCATCGATCCCAGCATCCTGTCTTGGACAGTAGCCAATCACTGGGGCCTGGGAGAAGCACCCAACAGGTCACCATTCTATCCATTCCCTGTGGGTCATCCCCAGGCTCCCAACAGTAAAGGGTTTTGTTCCCCAATTCTATCTGGCTAATAGCTGCTAATGGACCTAGCTTCCAGAAACTTGTCCAAACCTCTTTTAAACTCAGCTATACTGCTGACCTTGACCACCTCCTCTGGTAGTAAATTTCACAGCCTAATTGTACGCTGAGTGAAAAATACTTTCTTTTGTTTGTTTTTACTCTGCCACCTGTGAGTTTCATGGAGTGTCCCCTAGTTTTAGTAATAGTTGAGAGGGTAAATAACCGTTCCCTGTTTACAAGTTCCATACCACTCATGATTTTATAGACCTCTATCATATCTCCTCTCAGCTGCCTCTTTTCCAAGCTGAAGAGCCCCACCTATCAAGCCTCTCCTCATATGGGTGCTGTCCCATACCCTGGATCATTTTTGTTGCCCTTCTCTGTACCTTTTCTAGTTCCGCTATGTCTTTTTTGAGATGGGGCAACCAAAATTTCACACAGTATTCAAGGTGCGGTCGCACCATTGATTTGTATAGAGGCATTATGACATCCTCAGTTTTATTCTTTATTCCCTTGCAAATAATGCCTAACATTCTATTTACCTTTTTGACCGCTGCGGCACACTGGGCTGAGGATTTCAGGGTATTATCCACAATCACTCCCAGATCCCTTTCCTGAGTGGTAACTCCTAGCTTAGTACCCAACATTGTGTACTCATCATTTGGATTATTTTTCCCAATGTGCATCACTTTGAACTTGTGCACATTAAATCTCATCTGCCATTTAGATGCCCAGGCACCAGTCTTGTAAGATCTTGCTGCAGTTCCTCACAGTCTGTTCGTGTTCTGACTACTCTGAATAACTTGATGTCATCTGC
>QEPC01011255.1:4098498-4118586 GCA_003113815.1 Sphenodon punctatus | reverse complement strand
GAGGAAAAATGAGGAGTTCGGTCTTGGCCATGTTGAGCTTGAGTTGACGTCGGGACATCCAGACGGAGATATCAGAGAGGCAGTTGACGAGGTGTGAGTGGACAGAAGAGGAGAGAGAGGGGGTAGAAAGGTAGAGTTGGGTGTCATCAGCATAGAGATGATATTGGAATCCGTGGGAGGCCATGAGGCACATTTTATGAGTATCTGAAGCTGGAGGATTACTACTAATTACATAAAAATACACTAAGCCTCAGAAAAACTGGCTGAAGGCTATATGATACGCAAGAAATAATAGGAATTGGAAGGCACCTAGCCATTCTCCATTCCAACACACGTGTCAAAATGTAATCTGGTAACTAGCCAAAGGGTGAAAACAAACATGATGCTAACTCCACTATAACACCGCTTTAACATTTCTTATACATGTTGCAAGGCTGTATTGGTGCCCTATGCAGCCCTGCAACATGCATAAGAAATGTTAAAGCAGTGTTGGAGTTAGCGTCATGTCTGTTTTCACCCAAAGTATCTTGTACTGGGTTCTAAAGATTGTGAGCATCCAAAAGAATCAGTTTCTGTTCACAAACCAGTCACAAAGAAGGGCTTTGCAGTATTTCCCTTGCAGTGTCAAAAGTCCCACCACCCCCCCTTTCAGTCAACTGAGTGTTTTCATGTTAATTATTCATATGTTTTTTCATACAGTCCTCTTAATTTTGTTCTCTAAGTGTTACAAAGTGCAGAGTTAAGCAGGAAATAACCTTAGAAAAGACACAGTTTGAAGTTATGAAAACCAGCAGCTCCTGCTATGGATTTTAGAAAGGAATCTGGAAAAAGACAGATTGCTTGTGCTGAAATAATGTAGAAGAGGAAGTGGTACTGCCAGCTCTCATCACCATATGTTTTGTTTTAATATCGAACGTGAAGACTGCAGTCTACAGCCATAATAGCGGGGAAGCAGCCACATGCTAGCAGACCTTAAAACCTTCTACATTGTTGGTTCATTGCTGGCCACTCTTATTTTTCTGTTTTGTTAATTATAAAAGAACATACAAAACAAGCTGATAAATACCAAACTGTTTTTAGATCTCAGCTAAGAAATCTACTTTAAGAGGAGTGGGACCCTGGTTGGGTGGATAGGATTGTTGAGTATTATTTGAGAACTATATAATAGAGGTTCTTTTTTCTTAGTATCCTGTTGATTGAAATTTGGTCATGTGGAAGTGTGTTGGGGAGAAATTCTATATATGTCATGTGTGGTAATCAAAGTCCTGACTCTGCTCCCATCAACGTCAACTGCAAGACTTCAGAAGGATGGAGAAAATTAGGGCTGAAACAAGCAGCGATTTTGCTGCTTGCAAAAATGCTTACAATTACAAGCACGGACACTGAGATCTCGGTCCTGGTGCAATTTCTTGGTGAGCAGTTTTTAAAAATGACTGCTGGGGGCACTTGTAAGTTTCAAAGGCCAGCTGCGTGCTTCACCCTCAAACCACCAAATAGACGTTTGACAGTGTGGGGGA
Organism: Sphenodon punctatus; assembly: GCA_003113815.1. Lineage (NCBI taxonomy): Eukaryota > Metazoa > Chordata > Lepidosauria > Sphenodontia > Sphenodontidae > Sphenodon > Sphenodon punctatus. Next base: position 4,117,069 of record QEPC01011255.1, on the reverse strand, counting down.
GAAGCAACCTTTGAACGCCACCTGATGGTTGCTTGTAGGCACCACACACACCCCGGCGCCTCATCTGAGAAGCGCTGGGGATGGGAGCACCATCAAGCCCCCTGGCCTCAGCACCCACATTCCCTGGACTGATTAATCTCACCGACGTGCTGTGGCTCCTTGTGTCCCGGTCGCTTGTGCCTGCTCCCTGCTCCCTTCTGCTCTCCTGGCTGGTGAGCTGCATAGCTGAGCCTGCGGCCTTCCCCGCTTATCTTTTTTGAAGCAGGGAAGGGAGCAGGGAGGGCTCTTCCTGCTTGCATGGGTCCCCATTCTCAGAGGGACCGATATCTAAGGTGACCAATATCCAAGGAGTGGATGCAAGACCCGTGCACACCTCAGATATTGGACCCCCTGAGAATGGGGATCCATTATGGGGTTGCACACAGGTAATAAGAGGCCTCCCCACTGGCACTCAGAGAATTTCGAGCGGAGAAGTTCCCAAGCTCAGCTGTGCAGCTTGCCAGCCAGGGGAGGAGAAGGGAACAGAGCAACCAGCAGCACCTAGGACAGTAGGAGCCCCAGCCCGGCAACGAGATGAGGCAGTCCAGCGAGTGCAGGTGCCGAGATTGGTGGTTGCACGCTCCCCTCCAATACCATCAAACAGTTGTTTGGCAGTGTAGGGGAGAAGCGGACTTTGAAATTGACAAGAGCCGGCTGGGAGTGCTTCCTTTCCCAGTACTCCCATTTGGTGCTTGTCAGGGATTTTTTAATGCTCATTTTTTGCTCACCAATAACTTGGAGACCACATCCTGGTGCTTGTTTAATCCAAGAACAGAATAAGGACCGGGATTTCAACAAGATTACTTGGTTTATTGAGATCCCAATTCACCCTTGGTGAAGATAAGTACTTCAATAGGATGAAGATCAGGTCATAAATGACTTCCAGACGAAGCAGAAAGAAGTTAACACCAAATGTATAGGAGGGAAGTGTGACTCACAATTCCATTGCGGAAAATAAAGTCTATCCCAATACCTCGGTGTGGATACATGTGAGGCAATGTACCTTGACAGCCCTTTGCAGGGTGTAGATCTGATTATGCTGATTATACTTTGTAGGAGAAATTAGAGTTATCAGTTGTTCTAAGTTTCATGTGAACTTGTAATATGAAATCTGTCAGTGGATTTATTTTGAAAATTCATGTATTTGAATAGGACAAGTAGTTTTGTTCACAATGTTATCTTCAGTTGATCACAATTCCATTGTAATGAGTTAATATTTCTTGTGTTACCAGTAGTGTTTTTTTATGTTTACTTTTCCCATCTGCAGTTCTAACTCTGGCTGTTGATACTGATATGCGCTACTGAGAGTTCATCGTTAACTCTCAAGTTCATTGTTACAAACTGACATAGTCCCAGAGATGTCTGAATATATCAGCTGAACAAAATATTTTTAGGACTGTGCATAACCAGACTCTTGTCTCTAAGTATCTTTTGGAGTTTTAAAAGTGATTTGAGGAATCCAAAAGAAATCTCCAATAAAGAATATAAAAATATTTTGGATGACCAAATTGTAACACTTGGTAATGTTACTGATTCCAGTTTCATGCTGGTAGCGGAACAAAGAAAGTAAAAGCGAAAGGATAAAAAGAGCTATGAGACTTGGAAGGAGCATAAATGATGTCTTTCTCAATACTCAGAAATTCTTCTTTCTAAAAAAAAGAAATATCTTTAAAGGGCAAAGATTTTTGTCCTACCACTTTTTGTTTGGTGATAGACACATGTCTAAAATAGGGGTGTAAATGTCGTTTTTGTTATTACAGTAATGATAACAAAAATTGTCATTTACGTTATCGTTATTGCAATAACAAAAACGACAAATAATAATGAAAATAGAAACAAAAATTACATTTTTAAAAAATAAAGGGGAAAAACTGGAAAACGTATTTCCGGCTATAACTTTTTTGTTTCTTATTCAGTTCTGATGAACTATGGGGAGATTGTACCCCCATTGAAGAGTACCGTGTGTACCAAATGTCCAAACGATTAGATAAGGGAAACCGATTTTAGAAGCAATTGAACGTTGTGATTTTAAGAAAAGCTCCATACACATTCACGACTACAACTTCTTTATCTCCATTCAATTTTCATTAAACCTGTGAATATTATGTCTCTCCACAAACTTAACACTCCTGCCAATTTTCAGAAAGATTGGATAAATAGTCCTGATGGTATAAGACATTAACTTGAAAATACATTTCCAGCTGTAACATTTTTATATTCCATCCTATTTATAGGACATTTGGCAAGAATGTATCATATCCCTTCCCTGTCATCTCTGCCAAACTACAGGACAATTGGACAAAAAGGCCCCAAATTTTATAAGCAATTGAAGTTATCCCCTTGAAGACCATTATTCAGATAAATAGCACATGCAGTGCCAGTCAGAAGCAGTCACCTGGCATGGCAAGGGGAAGGAGGCTGTAGGAGGGAGAATGGGGAGCAATCCAACAGACAGACACATTCACTGGCCAATTACTGCATGCTTCCAGCTTTACAGGACCAATTGGTAGTGGCTTCAAGGTGGGCATTAGGAGCGGCCCTGAGGCAGGCATAAGGGACATAACTGGGACTTTGGGGATAGCATCCCAGCAATCAGGAGACATAGTTTACACATCCAGGTTGGCCAATTATCATCACAATCGCATCCTGCAGCACTGTGACAGAGGACATAAGAGAATCTCTATTGACTCTTTCCTAAACAAATGCTTTTGACTTCTCCGTAACAAGTAGGGGAGATATGTTGGGATGGTCACAGCACAGAATGAGGGTATTTAGTTGACCTTTCTGCTGGCCAGTTGGCATCACAAACTGATCTTATACCATAGTGACACATAAGAGAATCCCTGGCATAGGCTCCTTCTCTGCATATGCTGTGCAGGCATATAAAATTGGGACCCTTTATCACATATTTTTGATATTTGGCAGAGATGATCGTGAAAGTGAGATATACAGCCCTGACAAATGTCATGTACACTGGTTGGACTACAAAGATGTTACAGTCATACATACATTTATAAGTTAATTGCTTATACCACCAGGACTCTTTATCCAATCCTTCTGAAAGTTGGCAGAGACAGTAAATATAGGAAGGGGTATACACGTGACAAGTTCCATCTACATTAAATATGAGGCAAAGAAGTTACAGCTAAGAATGTATATGAAGATTTTTGCAAAATAAACTAATTCAACTGCTTCTAAAATTGGATTCCTTTATTCAATCTTTTTGGAATTTGGTACACATAATGCCTTCCATTGGAGGTATATTCACCCCACGTTTCAGCAAATATAGTGAAAAACAAAAAAGGTATAGCCGAAAATGTGTTTTACATTGAAACCAATGGAAAAGGAAAGCAAAAACAAAAACAACAATTTGATATTTATGAAAAGGAAAATGACAGATTTAAATAACGAACATGAAAATGACATCGGCCCCTGGTGCACACCTCTAGTCTAAAACATGGAGAGCTTGTTTGTGCCAATGAAATAAAAACGCTCTTGGAAATACATAAATGACCTTTACAGAGCATTGTCTGCTTTGTGTACTTTAGTTCTGGTATAATTTTATCCACTTATCCTTCATTTCTAAAACAGCTCTCACTGTATTTATGTGTGTAGCTGTCTTTGGAATAATTACATTTTCTAAAGCTCTGTACCTATTCTTGGTTTTTCCAACTGTGACTATGAAAGTCCTTTCTTGTATCTGGAAGCCGACTTGAAAATTAAGCTTCAATGTATATCTAGGTGCAGCTGTGAATTCTCTATTCAGGAAAATGACTAAGTATGTCTCCAGCTCCCAGTAAATTCAGTGAAGTTATGTACATGTGTGTGCTGCTGAATAGGGATTATGCAAGCATATAACTGTGTTGTTGGAAGGGGCCTTGCATGTCATCTAGTTCAGCCTCCTAACTGAAGCAGGTTACCCTGTACCGAACACAACCCTGGCAGATACCTGTCCAGTCTTTTCTTAAAAACCTCCAGGGAAGGAGGTTACAATGTAGGGGAGATACAACCTCTCTAGGCATCTTTGTTCACTGCTGAACTGTTCTAACAATTAGGAATTTTTCCTTAATATATAACATAAACCTACCTTTTTGTCATTTAAACCCATTGCTTCTTGTCCTGTCTTCAGTGGCAATAGAGAACAAATGACTTCTATCCTTTTGGTTGCATACTTTTAAATGTTGCCTATGTGCTTTGCTTTATTTATGTTATCTCTTGGGTCACTACAAATTAAAGTGTTTTTATAACTGTAAACGTGTCCCCTAGCTATGCGCTGCTTCAGTTCCACCACATCACACAGCTGTCTTGAGTTTGCCATCTCCCACTCACTCCTGGCCCCCACTGGCTCCAATGAGACTCTCTCATGCCCTTAGGTCTGGGTCTCTGTGTGTATACTATGGATGAAAACAGACAATGCTAATTCCACTTTAACACTGCTTAAACTTTTCTTATGCATGTTTCAGGGCTGCATAGGGCACCAATACTGCCCTGCAACATGCATAAGAAATGTTAAAGCAGGTTAAAGTGGTGTTAAAGTGAAATCAGTGTTAAAGTGGGTGGTGGTCTCTTTTCACCTAGTGTCACTCAAACCCCAAAGAGTGATTTCCAGGTTCTCAGCCCCAGAGTCCAATCCCACTGGTTCCTCCCAGCTTCCTGACTCCCCACCAGCTCCACTCACAGAACATGCTTTTCTGCAACTTCACCATCCATCATTGAAGCCTCGCTCCCTTGGCTGTCTCCTTGCTGTGTTCTGTTGCCGCTCCATTCCCTGGCTCTCCACCAGCTCTACTAACAACCGAGCTCCTCCCAGCTTCCTGACTCCCCATCAGATACACTCACAACACCACCTCACATAGGGCTTATGGATCTCTACAGCTGCTCTGCTCATGCAACTCTTTAATGGGAAGCCCCCTCTCTAACGGGCCAGCTCCCGCTTTAAGCACCTGGCCAACTACACTTCCTATGGACACCTTTCTTCAGTTAAAGGCCATTGCCCTGTTCCTCCTGGTTCAGAATTATGGTTCCCATCATGTAGCAAGAAGCTGGAGGCTGTTCAGAATACCATTATTAGAGGAGTTTGGGGTGTCCCGCTCTCAACACCTTTATCCATGTTGAGGGTAGAGACAGGACTCTATTCCCTGGCCTCTCTTAGAGCCCTAACCTTCTGGGACAAGATTCATTGATCAGATTCTACCCGCTTAATTTTTCTGTGTATTGAATAGAACTGGGTATTCTACTATTCTCTGCCTTACTGCGCCAAGTGCCATTACAGTTATACATCTGAAGCAAATGATTCTGGACATTGCTGCTCAGGATGATTTGGCCAAGATTGCTACCAATGGGATAGCACTCTGGTATCCAGAAGTGAAAAAATACTTTCTCCTTGGAAAAGTATCTCCTCGAGGTGAATGCTTATCAGTTGCGCAGAATGTTGACTTTAGTCCACTTTCAGCTCTTTGATTCGGCCGTCACAGCTGGTAACCTGGTGAAGATTGACTTTAATTTGAGAAGATGTACATGTTCACTAGATGAAATTGTAAATTTGGAACATGTTTTGCTTAAGTGCCCTTATTATACAGATCTAAGAGGAGCGTGGATTGCCCCAATATTGCCTCAGAGATCTTTGCTATCTGATATACAAAGTTTTCTGCTAACCTCTAGAGACCCCTCTATTATGAAGGCTGTCGCATCATTTGCACTTCTAACAAGTAAAGAGAGGAAAACAAAATGGCAGCAAGGAGGATATTGAAAGTTGCCAATAGTGGCTAACACTGGATTTCAATATATAAATTGTGTTTGTTTATAAATGTTGTTTGTTAATATTATTTTATGTTTGTTTTTATAATTTTGTATTGCTTGTGTTTGGATGATGGCAAAAGTTGATGCCCTTAATAAAACTTGACTTGACTTTTCCTCCTTGTAGCAGGACGTACGTACCCCATCTACCCTGTTACACTCCTTTGCTCCGAGAGGAATCAAGTTAAGAACATAACAACATAAGAAGTGCCATACTGGGTCAGACCAATGGTCCATCTAGCCCAGTATCCTGTCTCTGACAGTGGCCAATCACGGTGGCTTGAGAGAAGCACCCAATAGGTCACAATGGGGGATCACTTCCCTGTTGTTTCCCCCCAGCTCCCGTCATGTTCCCTGATCCTGTCTGGCTAATAGCTGCACAACCCTACACACACACCCCAACCCATCCAATACCACCGGAACCCCAAAACTATCCCAGTCCCCAATTTATCCCCACCCACCAAATGCCTTTTCAAATAAAAAGTCTTATATCACCTCCGGAAGAAGCTCAGGCTCAGGCTCAAACAAACCTCTGGAGGAAGGGAATTCCAAAGCATCAAAGCAGCAACCGAGAACGCCTCTCTGCAAACTCTTATCGTACGAACAAGACTAACCAATGGAGCCTGCAGGGAGGCACTCCTGGACGATCACAGGGGCCATAGTGGAGCATGGAAGGATAAGTGGGCTTTCAAATATGTGGGGCCCAGACCATTTAGGGTTTTAAAGGTCAAAACCAGCACCTTTAAATTGTGCCCAGAAAGCCATAGGGAATCAGTGCAGACTTCAGAGAATTGATGTGATGTACTCTTGGCGCCACATCCTAAAAAGGAGGCAAGCTGCTACATTCTGCACCAGCTGCAGCTTCCAACCATTCATTTAGGGCAGCCGCACATAGAGCACATTTATGACATCACTATTGCTCCCGACATTTTGTAACATAACAAACATCTCAGGGTCGTTTACCATTTTATAACAGCCTCCCCAGCCCATTATAACATATATGAATCAGTTATTTTCACCATAGTCCTGGTGCCCCTCAGGCATGGGCCCTTCCCATTTTGATCCTTCTATTCCTCAATTCCTACCCAAAAAGCCTCTATGGGGTTAAGCAGATATGTTAAGGCGTTTTCCTACCCCAAAACCCCTTTCCTACCCCAAAACCCTATCCAACACAAAGAACCTTTTCCTACCCAAAAAACCCTGTCCTTTCCAACCAACCCAAACAATCCTTTGAGAAGGAATACAATTATCCTACCAAATAAACCCGTACCCAGCCTTTATTCTAACTACCCCAAAAATCCTTTCAGGAGTAATCCTGAAAGTAAATTAGCATCCTCCCTCCAAAACCCACTTGAAATATACATCACTCAAAATTCCCATCAACCACCAACAGGCATGGAAATTGAAAGTTAAGGCTGGAATGAAGGAGTGAAGTTACGGATGCCAGGGTAAACTCACACACACCTAAACTCCCTTGCCATGAAAGGATCTGGTTTACTACATACCAGAAGCATGAGTCACTCACATGACTCACTAGTATATAGCTGCAGCCCTAGTCCAGAGGGAGGGTTGACCATATACCCCAAGCTAAGGATCAGTGCTAGCTTGCATTTTAGGCAAACTGGAGCAATTTAGTCAACCCCCACCCCCCCAAGTTGAAGCTGTGGATCAGCAGCAACTCCAAATCCCACTTCATAGGAAATTTCTTCAAGTTTGAATTCCTTTTACGATTCCACTTCCTGTGCCTATACCACCTCGGGATTTCCAAGCTGTGACAAAACTAACATCTCAGTTGAACACACTCAGCAGTTACTTAGCTCATAACCAGAGGTGACGGCACTAGAGGGAAGATGAAAAAAACCATTGGGTGGCCACCCAAATTGGCCTGGCTAGGTGAAAATGCCTTCTTGGTCCCGATGAAGGTGACTAGCAATGCTCCTTGTGCCAGTCCAAAAGTGTGGGTGGGTGCTCTGGATTCCTACCCCAACAGCATCTGCCCACCTCACCCTCTGCTCCTCCATTTAAGCAGGGTGGGAAAGGTGGGCATTCTCTCCCTCTTATCCAGAATCCCCAGCTGGACCAATGGCCCCATATTCAACTCCCCAGGTGCCTCCTTAACCCTTTCCCCACCAAGGAAACCCAACCACACTCACTCTATGCCACCTTTCTTCTCTGAGGCGCATGGGGAGAAGACTCGCAGCACAGGTGCAGAGAGGGAAAAGAGGAGAATTTCTTAAGTGTTGCATCATCTTATGCCAAGGCTGTGTCTGACTTCATCCCTTCACTGAGTGAAAGATGGTTGAGGATGTCAAGTGTTAAGCTAATGAACATCACCCCTGATATATTTTACTACTACTAATAATAAATTCTATGGTCCTACTAGGCATACATGGTACTTTAAAATCACAAATTTTCAGAGACAGGTCCCTGCCCAGTGGGCTTACAATCTAAGATGGACAAGAATGAGAACACACAGGGAAAGACAGACAACACACATTCCCATTTTACAGATGAAGAACTGAGGCTGAGAGGTTGTGACTTGCCCAAGGCCACAAAATGAGTTCATTGACCAGTGTGAGATTCAGACCCTGGTCTTCGAGGTCCAAGTTCAGCACTAGGGATGTGCGAACACGGTTCAGAAGTTCGGGGTTCAGCCCGAACTTGGGGTGTTCAGACCGTTCATGAACACCCCGAATCCGAACTGCCCACCGCCCAAACTGGCCGAACAAAATTTGGGCGAGGGGCAGGGAGGAACCCGGTTTTCCCTCTCCCCTCCTGGCTGCACGGGTGGAAGGGGCGCTGGGGAGCACCTCCCAACCCACCCTGCCCAACCTCATAATTTTTTTTTAAGCCCCCCCCCACCTTAGGGATTGTCCTACCTGGTGGTGCCAGGGCTCTGGCCCTGGGTCCGCTGGCGGCGGGTATAGTGGCGGATCTGGAGGCGGTGGCACTCTGGAGTGCTTCAGGCCACTACTAGGCCTTCAGACCTGAAGCGCTCCAGAGCACCACCGCCGCTGAACCTGCCACAGCTGCTGCTGCCGCCGCCAGACCCGGAACCAGAGCCCCGGCACCACCAGGTAGGTCGGGCTCCGGGTCTGGCAGCAGTGGCGGGTCCAGTGGCGGCGGCACTCCAGAGCACTTCAGGCCGCTACTAGGCCTTTCGGTTTGACCAGGAAGACCTAGTAGCGGCCTGAAGAGCTCCAGAGTACCGTCACCTCTGGACCTGCTGCCAGACCCAGGGCTGGAGCCCCGGCACCACCAGTTAGGGTGATCCCTGGTGTGGGAGGGTTAAAAAAAATAATATTCCAAGGCTGGGCAGATTGGGGGGAGGAGGTGCTCCCCGGCGCCCCTTCCACCCATGCAGTCAGGAGGGGGGAGGGAAAACCGCCCCCCACCCAAATGGGTTTGGCCCCCCCGAAACCATTCAGGCCGAACTGAAAGGTTTGGGGTTCAGCTGAACCCCAAACGAGCTGAACACCGAACCCCCCAGTGTTCGTACATCCCTATTCAGTACCTTATCCACTACACCACACTGTCTCTTTTGAAGCTTTTCTAATGATTAGCTTTTTCCCTATTCATAAGATTTTGTTCAGTTGATATTGTATGTTGTTCTAAATTATGATACTTCTGTTATGAAAATTTGTTTAACCAAAGAAAAAAGACTTGTATTTTCTAATGTAAAAAAAAATATTCTGTGGTAGTAGTAGTGAGCAGTACTAGTGATGTTATATAACTCCATCACATCCAGGGCTGAATGTAGGATTTTACTGGCCCTAGGCACTTCTCAGGCTCCTGCCACCAAACCCACGCCCCCAAGCCACACATACACACGTGCATAGCAATTTCTGCTATGTACTATTATGCATGTGCCCACTGACACCACCATCTTTGCTCTCTGGACTACATTCCCCAGCATGCTCCAGAGAAAAAAGTGGGTGGTAACAATGTGTTGTGTGTGTGCTTGATGGGTTCATTGCTGCTGCTGCAGGGGGGCTAGGGCTTCTGAGGTGGGCTATTCCAGGTGGGCTTCACTCCCAACTGTGGGCAACATGCAGGTCAAGGTGGTGCTCCTGCAGCAGCAGAGGGGATGGGAAGGTGTGACGGTGTGGCCATGCAGACAAGCCTCCCAGCCATGGAACTGCCCCCAAGCTCAGTCCTCTCTCTCAAAGCCCCCATCACTCTTGAGAATTTACTGTACTAGGCCCATCCCTCTTGGGCCTGCCCCTAACTCTGGTCCTGATCACATCCTGGCTTTTCTTTTTTTCACACACATGGCATTTGCAGTCTGAATTAGTAGTCACTTTTATAGAGATGTGTATAGCTACTGAATGATTTATGCAAATAACATAGTTTTGGGTTGCTGCAAATAACATTTCTCATTGATATTTGCTGCACTGATTATATGATACATTTATTTATAAAATAAGATAAGTTTTCTGTTTAAAATAAACTGTAAATATTTTCTGAAAGCCATCATTACTTTATTAAAAAACAAGAACAAAGTAATGGGATTCATAGCAACAGAAAGGGGACAAAAGTTTGCTCTCTTTGTGAGGGAATTAGTTATAGTCGCCCAGAGAAAAATACATATTTTTTTAATGACACATTTTTAAACTGCCATTTCTCAAATTGCCAAAGGATTAAAAAAGTGGAAGAACATTGCCCTGGTTATTTTAAAATAAAAAATTGCTTTTGCTACAAAATAGCATTTTATTCTAGCATAATTCTATGAAACATCTGCTGTCTCTTTAAAATTGGAGGAACTATGTCTTACAGCAATGCTTTTCTTTTATATCTTAACTAGTGGGTTGGGAGTTCTTTATTCATTGAACATTCTAAGTGCTGCATGCTGTCATATGTGTGAGAGAGGCTAAAATCTTTTTGTTTGTTTTTTCCCCTTTAGCTACCAGAAAAGGAAGGTGGACTACCTCGTCAGGTTGGCAATAAGACAGAGTGTGGCTTATTAGGGTTTCTCTTAAACCTAAAGCAAGAATACGAGCCTATTCGGAATCAAATCCCTGAAGAGAAGCTCTACAAAGTATACACATTTAATTCTGCAAGGAAGTCAATGAGCACTGTCATTAAAATGCCAGATAACAGTTTCCGAATGTACAGCAAAGGAGCTTCTGAAATTGTCTTAAAAAAGTATGTACCTAGTGTCCAGTCTGTTTTGTGTACTTACCTCACATCTTAATAATGCAAAAGTCTGACCTTGCCTATTGACCACTAAAATATATGAGGATTGTATTCTTTTACCTGGTATATGCAAACATTACACATTTGGACTGATACGATTTAAATTAATTTAATTCAGGCTTAACTTTAAGTCTAACTGATATATCAAAGAGAAACAACCTGGTATCTTCCCAACTAATTCTGAAATCTTGGGCACATTCTCTTAAACACTAATATAATGTTATTTTACTAATCATTCAGATGCAATTAGTGTGTTTTTCTTTTAGGTGTTCTAGAATCCTTAATACATCAGGTGAACCCCGTATCTTCAGACCTCGTGACCGGGATGAAATGGTGAAGAAAGTGATTGAACCCATGGCCTGTGAGGGACTGAGAACCATCTGTGTTGCATATCGAGAATTTGGCAGCAGCCCTGAACCAGAATGGGATAACGAAAATGACATTCTATCTGACCTGACTTGCATTTGTGTAGTTGGTATTGAAGATCCTGTCAGGCCAGAGGTATGTACTTGTTTATGTACTTAAAGTACTTGTGAGAATTAAAAGACCTGTTCTTGTTTTTTTTTTTATTTAGTGTTGTCAAGTAGAATTAATCTAAAACTGAAGTGTAATGTTACATGTTGAGATATATTTGTTCCCTAAAAGTCAACAGTGCAAATGGGACTTTCATAAATAGTATACTTTACAAAGCATTAATTTATGTTTCAAATTGCAGTAACTTTGTGGTTGAAATGCATGAGTCAAAAGGCCAGAAATGATAAAAACACTATTACAGGAATTATTTCTGTTGTAGTAGTTTACAAAGCAGGCAAGCTTAGTTGTTGTTTTTTTCAGTGAAAAAATGTGGAAATTAATCTAGTTTGTGAATTGAAATATGTAATATTCAGTACACCCAGGGATGTAGATAAGACAAGAGAGAGAGAGAGAGAGAGAGAGTGTGAGTGCTTGTGTGTAGGGGGTGTGAGACAGAGCAAGGCAAGGGGTATGCATGCATTGTATAAACCAACATTCAGTTGTGCCATGGATCTCACAACATTCAGTGATTCCTATAAATTACCAGATTTATACCATATAATTGGGAGAAAATCCCAAGTGTTGATTTTTTTAAAAAAAGAAAAATTCCTAGTTGTCATGATTGAAGAGGAATGATGGAAAATATAAACAACCATACGTTAAATGCTCACAAACCAGAAGGCATATAAACTTAGTCAATTTTAGAATGTAATATTTTAAAACTCATCTGAAGATTTATTTATTTTTTTGGTGGCCTGATTCCTTATTGTTGAATACTTGAGGTCAGCAATATGAAACATTGCTAGTGAAGGGAGAGAACTGTTTCAATACCTTGAGTAATTTTTCTCAGGGTAATTTATCATAGAGGAAGGAAATTACAAAAAAACAGACAAATACTTCCTCACCCTCAAATAAACTAAAATATTCATATCTGTACAGGTAAAATCATTACATTTAAAAAAACTAATCTTGAATCTTTTTTTCTAGCTATAAATCACACAGAAAAGGTATTTGCAACAGCTAAATTTGTCCTCCATTTAAACAGTGTAATTTGGAGGACTCTGGTCAAAAGCTGACGGGGTCCAATCCAGCTTTTCTTAGATCTCTATCTCCCAGACATAAAATCTGGGTACAAATTTCCTTTGCAACCAACTGATAAATCTGTCTTTCACTCACAATATAATGAATTTAATGGATTTATAGCTTGAAAAAATGGGATTTTTAAATGTCAGTTGGTTTGAGGATGTGTACTATCCAATATTTTGGAGCTCTAAGGAAGAAAATGAATAATTAATTTTTATTATTCATTTTGAAATGAATAATGACCAAAGGATGACCAAAATATTTTGATATATTTTTATATCAAGGAGGCGAGGAGCTTGTTTTGTCAGCTGCATATAGTGCTGTGGTTACGGCTACATCTCAGACTCTGACCTGGCCACTATCATCCACAACTTCATCCCCTTGAGATTGGTCTATTGCAATGCACTCTACATGGGGCTACCCTTGGTGCCGGTTCACAGACTGCAGAGAGTGCAGAATGTAACAGCCCATCTCCTGGTGGGGATGGGTTTCCAGGAACATATAACCCCAGTGCTTCGCACGCTGCCCTGGCTGCCTCATAGTCTTCTGGACCCAATTCAAGGTGTTGGTTTTGACCTATAAAGCCCTATATGGTCTCGGCCCCACCTACCTGCAGGACCGCCACACACACACACCAGAGTCCTGGATCAGCCCCTGCAGTCAGCTGGGAGTACCCTCCTTGAAGACACACAAATACACACACCCCCGTGTATGCCGGGGGTTATGATGGGGAGGGTGTTCTCAGTGGCCATGCCGAGGCTTTGGAACTCTTTCCAGCAGACATCCATCTGTCTTCGGACCTTCCCTCCTTCTAGAAGAGATGTAAAGCCTGGTTGTTCGGGCAGGTGTTTGGAGAGGGAATGGGGTGAGGAATGAGAGGGCTGGGTTGATCTAGTCTCTTTTGTTTTTCTGGTTTTAAATATCTATAATATTGTTATGTTTTTACTAAATGTTGTAAGATGCTCCGAGCTGCCATCGACAGGAGGGAGCAGGGTATACATTTTAAAATAAATAAATAAATAAATAAATAAATGTTGATAGATTCTAGGGATGGGCGAACGCGGTTTGGAAGTTCGGAGTTCGGCCCGAACTCGGCCTGTTTGGAGGACCGAACCTAACTTCCTAACCATACATTTGAACAACCAAACAGTTCAGAAAAGTTCGAATGAGTTCGGGGGTGGGAAAAATGTGACTTTTGGCAGGAAAAACCGTCGTGACTGGAAGGGGGAAGCAGCTGAGGAGCAGACTTCCTGGCTCCAGGGGTGGTTTCAGGGCCAAATTATACCGATACCATAAAAAAAAATCGATTTCGGTATCGATAGTGCTATTTTTGGCCAAACCGAACTCCACCAAACCAAACAGTCGAACCTGAACTTGGGTTTTGAACCGAACATTCGAACAGTGTTCTGTTCTCCCATCCCTAATAGATTTATTTTGAAATGAATAATGACCAAAGGATTTTGGTCTGGGTATGCTGACCAAAGGAAGAAAATGAATAATCAAATAAATGATGCATGCCTAATCATTACTTGAGGGTGTGGTAGTGCTCACTTTAATTATGTTTGAGTCTTGACACGTCACATAGCTTTTAACTCGCCTCCTCCCCGTATCTCAAGGTCTTACTCTCAAGTGATAGATTCTCTACTTTTTATGTCTACAATCATGTGATAAACTATGTAGCTATGTGGTGAACAGCCTTTACTGAATATTTGACCACCTCTCTTGTACCTTAGCCACTAATTCATCTGTGCCTGTGTCACAAAAAATAATTATAAAGGTTAGAATTTATTATTCTAGGGAAGAAAACCTTCCACACTTTTTTTTTTCTTGAAATATAAGCCAAATAAAGCTAGGACTGAAAATGACATTTCCTAGTGACTGAACATGAGACAGCACGGTGATGCAGCCTCGAAAAATGCTAATGCAGTTTTAGGCTGCATTAACAGAAGCATAGTTTCAAAGTCATGAAAAGTAATAGTTCCACTCTATTCTGCTCAGACCGCACGTAGAATACTGTGTCCAGCTCTGAGCATGACACTATAAGAAGGACATTGACAAATATGAATGGGTTCAGAGGGCAACAGAAGGTCTGGGGTTCTGGAAACCTAGTCCTGTGAGGCAAGATTGAAAGAACTGGGTATGTTTAGCCTAGAGAAGGAAAGACTAAGGGGAGACATGCTAACAGAATTCATGTGACAGACTGTCACACAGAAGATGTCAAAGACTTGTTCTCTGTTGCCCCTAAAGGCAAGACTAGAAAAAATGGACTCAAGAAAGCAGATTTCAATTAAATGTTAGTAAGAGCTTCCTAACAGTAAGAGCTGTCTGACAGTGGAACAGATTGCTTAGGGAAGTGATGGGGCTTTTCTTTGTTGGAGGTTTTCAAACAGAGGTTGGACGGCCATCTGTCAGGGATGCTGTAGCTGTGGAATTCCTGCATTGAGCAGGGAGTTGGATTCTGAGGTCCCTTTCAACTCTATGATTCTAGGGATGTGCGAATGTGGTTCAGAAGTTCAGAGTTTGGACCGAACTCTAATAGTTCAGTCGACTGAACCGAACATTCGAACTGAACTCGAATTCGACCGAACTGTTCGGTCAAATCCGAATCAGTTTGGAAGGCCAAAAAAAACGGTTTTGAATGTACGAACTCTGTTCAGAATTCGACCGAACTTGAATAGTTTGGTTGACCGAACCGAACTTTCTAACTGAACTCGATTTTCGAACTGAACCGAATTTCCGAACTCGGTTCTGTTCGCGCATCCCTATATGATTCTGTGATCAGTCCTTAAACTAGTCACAGTTATGATTTTGTGGACACAGGTCTGGGATAGAGCAGAAATGGGCACTTAATTTAGTACCGGCAGGTAACACCTGTGTTTTGAGATTTCACATTGGGTACCTGACACGTTACTCAGATACCATTAGCACATAAAAAAAATGTAACCAGAAGTAGATTTTCCAGGATGGAAAGTTGATTTTTCCAGGACTGAAAGCCGATGTGTCAGAAGTTGATACAATGGAGATTTTTTTAATTTTATTTTATTTTTAAATGGGACCAGAAGTAGTTTTCCTTGGCCAGAAGTTGACCTTCCAGGACTGGAAGTCGATTTTCTGAGATAGAAAACTGCTAAAATAGGTGTCAGAGTCAGTCGTCAATGAAAAATTGGTACCAGAATCTGACATTCCAGGACCAGAAGTTGACATTCCGGTACATCAGATACCTGAATTGGGTCACAATTAGGTACCAATTTGAATCCAATGGGTGACTGGTTGATTGAATTACTGGAAAATTGATGGGTTTCTCTTTATTGCAGGTACTCTCTTTCAACAGTAGTCTGGGATGACGTGCATAACTCGTTTATAATGAATTTAGTGATACCAAACTCAATTTGAAACCTTTTCCCCACTAAACACATCTCTAGAAACACTGTATAGTGCTTCTATATAGTATGGTGTAAAAATCATATCAGTCCAAGCTGATAGAAAATAGGGTTTATTTCAAAAACATATTTTGAAGGGAAAACAATTAAAATTATTCACCTGACCTATTTAAAAAAATGAGAAGTGTGTTTTGCTCAACTCCTGCTTTGCTGAAGTGTTAAATTCTTATATAGTTGATCATACTGGGATTAGAATTAGCATACATTGTTAGGCTGATTCCCTTGTTGTTTGCATATTATCCTCTCTCTCCTTCCATTCCACTGAAAAGTTTGGTTTGGGGTTATGCAGAATGTTCTTGATGACTCTAAACAGGTTTATTTTCCTGGGAAAAGGTATGCTTTATTTTACTTGACTGACTTGCAGCGCTAGCTGTAAATATAAGCCATGGATTATATTACTTGCAGCGCTAGTACATCAGGTACTAGCGCTGCTGCAAGTACTAGCACTAGCTGCAAGTAAGTTAAAGGCACAATTGCTCTCCATTATAATCAGGGGACTGCTTAACCCCCAATATTGAGGAAACTGCTTGAGCTACAGTTCTGAAAATTTACCCATGGCTTATATTTGTGGGGACCATCATACATGGAAAATTTAAAGAAGATCCATCCTGAAAACCAAAAGTTACAGTTGTTTAAAAGTTAATCGCTTGTGGTCAAAATGTACAGCATCCTGATTATTTTGAATCATCGGTGTTTCCTCCTCCCCCCCCCCCCGATGAGTTAAGCCGTGAGATTTCACAGCCTTGTAGTCTGAGATCTAGATCAAGTGCTGCTACAGTCTGGGAGTGTTTAGTGCAGCCACAACCAAGTTAGTAATGATTTTAAAAAATCAGTTCTGCCAGCTAGTGCGCACGCAGTTGGGAAGCCGCCTACCGCCTTTTGCATTAAGCAAGAAAGAGCGTCTGCAAAAGTACATGACATTTAGGAATGTTATGTCCCTTTTAGTCATTCACTTCATGGAGAGGATTTTGAGCAATCCATATCTCCTCCCCCCAGATGACTTGAGCCCCCTGACTTCAGAGTCTTCGAGTATGGCATTGCCATCAAGTGCTACTCTAACATGATTGTGCTCAGTGCAGTGAAAGTTATTAAACACACAAAATTCAGTTTTGCAGGTTCGTGCATGCGCGGTGGTATGGTAAGGTACACGCCTTTTAGTCATTCACTCCATGGGGAGGATTTTCAGCGATCCATATCACCTCCCCCCAGAAGACTTGTGTGGGGCGGCGGAGAAGGCCTGGCTAGATTCTACCAGGAGCATTAGGTATATTTTAATGAGAAGGCCTAGCGGCAGGAGGGATCACTCCATTGGAGTCAATGGGGAAAGGATTCCCAGCTGGTATAAAGTGATCTTACTCCATTTAGGTCCATAAATTGTGTAAATCCGTGTTTTGTATTGGAGTACATGGTACCCCTGCTAGTGTAAAGCAGTATTACAGCATAGGAGTCCTCTCCTCCCCTGATCTGAGCTTCCCATCTCCTCTATGAGCTCTTTAAGGTACACACCCCTCAAGTGTACTTAGGAAGAGTAGGATCCACATTATGGATCTTATTCCCAAACATTGTGTGCATGCCCTCATCTGTGCTCCCGTACCCTGAGCTTCATTTTTCAGTACTTGGACACGAACAAACTGAATCGAGGTCTCAGATCCAGATCCCGCCCCCAATGAATATATTATCTAAAACAAAAAACCTAACAGTTTCAAAAAACATTAAAGGCACAACCATTTCCAAACCCAAAAAATTCCTCTTAAAAAGCATTTCACAAAATACATTTTACTTAAACTAAAAAAAAACATAAAAATTAATTACAATTCTAATTAAAAAAACTTTTAACATACAGTACAACAAAAATTAAACACCAAAAAGTATGGACATTATTTCAAACTTTTCTATCTATTAGGGACGGGACAACCGGATCTTCCGGTTTCCGATAATGCCGGTACTGGGCGTACCGGCATTATCGGATTCAACCCGGTAATCCGGCCCATTTCCCGGATTTCTGGTACTGGATTTTTTTTACATTGTGGACATTCAAATGAATGGCCGCAATGTAAAAAAAAAACCACCAAAAAAACTGCGTTTCCCTCCCCCTCCCAGGCTGCGCGGGTGGAAGGGGGGACACCCCCCCACCCACCCTGCCCAGCCTGGAGTTAAACAAAAAATTTCCCCTGAGTGTCCCTACTGCGGCTCCGGGCTGCCGCCGGCAACCCAGAGCGAGCCCACCAGCACCAGCGGCCGTCCCAGCAGCAGCCGGTAAGTATTAAGTAGTGTACTGTATGATCCCTGGGGTAGGGGGGTTAACAACCCCCCCACCCCAGGGATCACCCTACTTCCAAGTTCCCACCCAGGGATCCTACCTTCATGGAGCTCCGGCGGTCCTCCGGCAGCTTCAGCGCCGACTGTGGCTGCCGGTTTCAGACGCTAGTAGGCCTTCTGGGGAAAACCGGAAGGCCTACTAGCGTCTGAAGCCGGCAGCCACAGTCGGCGCTGAAGCTGCCGGA
>QEPC01011255.1:4075390-4098273 GCA_003113815.1 Sphenodon punctatus | reverse complement strand
TGGGTGGGGGGTGTCCCCCCTTCCACCCCCACAGCCTGGGAGGGGGAGGGCGGAGGAATTTTTTATTCCATTGATTTCAATGGGGACAGTGCCCCATTGAAATCAATGGAATAAATCCGGTACCGGTATACCAGATTTAATCCGGGAATCCGTTTTTTTGGAAACCGGAATCCGGTAAATCCGGTAGCCGGTAATTGCCCTGGGGTCCCATTTCTACTATCTATATTTCATACTTTACCATCAACATGAACGTAATATATGTACTTAATTCCTCACCATAATACTTACTCTTTGTTTACTTAGTGATAAGTATTAATATCACATTTTTTCATTGTTAAGCATTGATTTATTATCATAATTCGACAATAATTTTGTTCAGTGTCTTAACCCTGTCGTTTACATGTATAAAAAGTGTATACACTGTATAGAATGAAATGTTGCCAATGAAGGGGTCTCCATCCTCCCTGTACCCCAAGCCCGTAGCTTGGGCTTCATCTTCAACTCACACCTCACCTTCAAACCCTACATTGACTCCATGGCCAAATCCTGCCGCTTCTCCTTCCACAACATTGCTAAGATCCGCCCTTTTCTGTCTGTCTCCTCTGCCAAAACTGTCATCCACGCCCTAGTCATTTCATGCCTTGACTCCTCGAGGTAACCTCCTCCTCGCTGGCCTTCCCCGCTCTCACCTTGCTTCCCTCATCTCTGTTCAACACTGCTGCCAGGATCATCCACCTAGCCTGTCGCTTTGACCATGTGCAGCCTCTCCTCTCCTCCCTCCACTGGCTTCCCCTTCCTGAGCGTATTCTGCACAAGCTCCTCGTCTTCACCTACAAAGCCCTTCATAACCTTGATCCCCCCTACCTCTCTGCCCTGATCTCCGTCCGAACCCCTGTTTGAGCACTCTGCTCCTGTTCCATCCCCTCCCTCACCCTCCCACACCTCCCCTGCTCCCCCAACTGCCTTTGTCCATTCTTCCTCGTTGCCCCGCATGCCTGAAACTCCCTCCCTGCCGTCATCCGCCTTGCCCCCACCCTCCACACCTTCAAGTCCCTCCTCAAAACCCACCTCTTCCGCTCCGCCTTTCCTAACTCCTGCTAATCACCCACACCCAGGATTATCCCCTACTTGTTATCTGCAAACTCTTATTTACTGTAACAAAGCCAAGAACGTGTACCTGAGTTCTCACATCCTCCTGAATGTTGCATCCCTTGTCTCTCCCTCTGTTCCCCCTTCCCTGTCTTTCCTCCCACTGTCTTTAGATCATAAGCTCTCGGGCAAGGACAGTGTCTATTTTATTCTGTGTAAAGTGCCAGGTACATTTCTGGCACTATATATAAATAAAATAATAATAATAATTAATTAATAATAATAAATAATAATTAATGTAAAGAACTGTATAGAATTGGTTCAATACAATACAAATCTGCACACAAGCACAGAGTTAAGACACTTTGTAAAAATTGCTTCCTCCAGAACAAGCTGACTAATCACTGTTAGACATTTAACCAATAAACAGAGGGAGAAGGATATTTTGGGAAGTCTTGCAAAAGTGTGTGCCATCCTTACTCAGTGCACAGTTAGTTTGTTCAGCTTTGCGCCTTTTCCAGTGCACCAACTCTCAGAAGATGTTGATGTCAGGGTCAGGCTTGATTATTTGTGCATCCCTTGTTTCCCCTGGATAAATGTGCCTTGTCCCTGCAATGTGGAAAGAAGCTAGTCACAGTCTTTGGGTAAAACTGGCCATAACTCTTCATAAATTCAGAACAGCAATCTGGGAAAAAGAGGGGGGGGGGACACAATGCAACTGACAAACCATCCCCCCTTTCAACATACAAGTCCAGTGCCCAAGCTCATTTATCCAAAATGGGTTCTCCTGATTCATTTTTCATTCTCCCAATCCATTTCTGTTCCAATTGCCTGGACCCTCTATGGTGGGGTCCTGAGAAAAGGGTGACAGTTCTTGCACCCACTAGGGACCACATTTATCCTTCTTTGTAGTACAGTTCCCACCACTCCCCAGAGTTGAGGAAAGCCATGGGTCACTTATTCCCTGATCAGCTGCCTCTCCTCTCATCTTGTAAGGAGATGTCTCAGTTTCCATAATTCCAGGTCCGTCCCACTGTGAGTAATTTCAGACGTCCGCTGAATCCTCTCTCAGATCCCGGTCCGTGATGAAGCCATCTGTCCTTTAGACGTGCCGGCTCCTTCACGCTGGGGAATCCCGGAGGGGGCAGGGCTGTGCGGCCATACCTTGCTCCCACAGCCGCCCGCCCCTAGGGAGACAGGCGGACACAGCGGCCAATGCACCCAATGTGGCCGCTGAGCCTGATCCTGTATCATGGTCAGGGCCATGATCCAGGATGGGCCAAGGTAACACACGTTACATTTGGCCCATCCCAGATGGTGGCCAATCTAACCATGGTTCTGTACCTCCAGCCGGCCAGAGACCCAGAAACGTGGTCAAGTTTGATCCCAGCCGGGTGTTCACTGTGGTGAACATCTGACCGGGACCAAACAGATGTTCACAAAGATGCCGCCACCACACGGGATCCACTGGGATTCACTGTGGTGAATGGTGTTTTCGTAACGTCTGAAATTACCCTGCTATGAGCTTGTTTATTTCCTTTAGCAGTGGACTGCTGCCACTAGATCAGATAGCATGCTCCCCCCTTTGACAAACCTCTCTAGTGTCTCCTTTTAAAAACAGCCTACCCCCAAAAAAAGAGGTACAGCACCCCTGGGAACATTTCTTGCAACTACAGCCAGTCCTGTTGGATCCTGATAGACAGGTCCATGCCAAAACATCGCCCAGAATCATTCTCCCCCAAATATCTATTTTATCTGGCAGAGCCCTTTTCTTCGAACCCAGTACCATAGGCATAAGTTGAGCCTACAACATGCCGTCTTTTCCACTCCAAAGAGAGGTGTACACCAGGAACCCATGAGTTATTTGTTTTTGTTATTAAGGACTTTTGTTATTAATTTACGTTACTAAAAACAAAATCATTTTTCATTATTGGTGTTGGTGTTGGTATCGATATGGGTTTTAGTATTGGTATCATGTGACAACAAAAAAATTGTTTTCAGTTTCATTTCCATTTTTGTCAGAAACCTGCCCCAGACTTCTCTAAACTCCTTCCTCCCTTTCTCATTATGATTCAGTAGTGTACAATATGTAATATGTATGTACAGAGTCTAACCTAAACCTAATAACCTCTATTATGTATGCAATATATTCCTAACTAAGTATCTATGTCAATAAACTTCTATATGCTATGTATTAATCCTATTCCTATCCTATAATCCTAATATATATAATAAAACAGCCTAGTATCTATATAATATCTAATCTCTCTCTCTATACAACTAATATCTATATCTATATATATTATTTATATAATATGTACAGGGGGAGACAGTCAGGGGAATGTAAAAGGAAAAACTATATGGTATATCTAATCTATATTATTTATGGGTAATTTCAGATGTTACAATATCATGGTCAACCACAGTGAACCCCCTGTGGTGGCCACAGTACCGTAACGTCTGTAGTGTGTTCCACCAGATGTTCACCACGGTGAACACCCAGTGGGAAACACATTGACCACGGTTCTGGAACTCCGGACACCCAGAGGTCCAGAACCGTGGTTAGCTGGACCACGGTACGGAATCGGTGGAAAGTAACGTCTGTTACTTCCGCCGATCCCAGACCCCAATGCAGCAACCAAATTAGCCATCTCCCGGAGGCGAGTGGCCAGGGGAGCCTGGGTGTGTGTGTGTGTCACACTGCACAGCCCCGCCCCCTCCCTGATCCCCTGTAGGAATCAGCCAACATGTCTTAAGGACGGCCGGACTGATTCCTGACCACGATCCCAAATGGTCATTGGACGTGCCCGGTGCACGTCTGAAATTACCTTAGATCTGTAATCTTTCTCTCTCTCTCTATCTTATCAATACCTATATCTATGTATATGTACAGGGGAGACAGACGGGGAAGGTAAAAGGTAAAATGTATAAAGGGTATAAGGAAAGGTAAGACATATAATGTATAACACTGAGAGCTGGGGAAGATTTTTAGTGGAAGCACCAAGTTTTGTAAACGCAACCTGACACAGCAAGAACTAACACAGAACAAGAGTCGAACAACCTGAACTTGACAATATAAAGTGTTGCAGTGTGGCAGTGCCATCCCCAGAGACCCATGATTGGTTCTGGGAGGCAGGAGGCATTGAGCAATCACAGGGTGCCATGCAATTGGCTGTGACCTGCTTACGCTGCTCATTGGCCAGTGATTACATCCATCAGGTCCTTGCTGTCTGCTCACCCCTCCCATCACATCCCCATTTCAAGAGTTCAACACTGTTCACTCCTCCCTCTCCACATTTTCCCTCCAAAAATAACTGCCACTCATCCAGACAATAACAAAGTGAATAATTGATTTCATTATTATCATTTTCATCATTGTAATAACAAAAACAAAAATTTCTTTTTCATCATTGAAATAACACAAATGAAGTGCACACCCCTAAGGTACATCTGGCTGCTTCAGCTGCCCAACACATGATGCAGTGTCCCAGGATCCCATTGACTTCTGTGATGATTCCAACCCTGCTCCTTGTACTAAATGGCCCATGGCTCGGCCCCCTCACCCAGAAATAGGAATGACATGGAAGTCTTGAGGTGATGCCAATAAGAAAGTAAGCTTATTGTAAAGACAAGATTTGAAAATATGCTGCTACAGACCAAGTCTGGAAACTAGGGGTGGGACATTACCGGGTACCGGATTTACCGGTTACCGGATTTTTAAAAACCAGATTTCCGGATTTGTGTACCGGTTGACCGGTA
This sequence comes from Sphenodon punctatus, assembly GCA_003113815.1. Taxonomy (NCBI): domain Eukaryota; kingdom Metazoa; phylum Chordata; class Lepidosauria; order Sphenodontia; family Sphenodontidae; genus Sphenodon; species Sphenodon punctatus. The sequence goes on along the minus strand of QEPC01011255.1, from coordinate 4,093,425 downwards.
CCGGATTTGTTCCATTGATTTCAATGGGGAACTGTCCCCATTGAAATAAATGGGAAAAAAACACCAAAAAACTCCCCCCTCCCCTCCCAGGCTGCGTGGGTGGAAGGGGGCATACACCCCACCCACCCTGCCCAGCCTGGCTTTAAAAAAAAATATTTTCCCCAAAGTCCCTGCTAGTGCGTGCTCCGGTCCACCGCCGGTGACCCAGAGTCCACACCAGCAGGTGCTAGGGTGATCCCTGGGGTGGGGCATGGTTTAACACACACCCCACCCCAGGGATCACCCTTCCTCCCTACCCAGGGATCACCTACCTTGCGCTCCGGGCAGAGGAGGCGGCGGCGGTCCGACTCTGGCGGCTTCAGCGCTGGCTGTGCTGCCGGCTTCAGTGCTACTAGGCCTTCCGGTGAACTTCCGGGTTTCACCGGAAGGCCTAGTAGTGCTGAAATCGGCAGCCACAGCCAGCACTGAAGCGGCCAGAGTCGGACCGCCGCCGCCGCTGCCCGGAGCGCAAGGTAGGTGATCCCTGGGTGGGGAGGTAGGGTGATCCCTGGGGTGGGGTGTGTGTTAAACCACCCCTCACCCCAGGGATCACCCTAGTACAACAACCTACCTGCTGGTGTGGGCTGTGGGTTGCCGGTGGTGGCCCGGAGCCCGCACTAGCAGGGACTTCGGGGGAAAAAATTTTTAAAGCCAGGCTGGGCAGGGTGGGTGGGGGTGTCCCCCCTTCCACCCGCGCAGCCTGGACTGGGGAGGGAAAGTGGGGGGTTTGTTTGTTTGTTTGTTTACATTGTGGCCATTCATTTGAATGGCTGCAATGTAAAAAAATCCGGTAGTGGTATCCGGTAAATTACACCAGATTACCGGGTTTAATCCGATACTACCGGTACACCAAACACCGGCAGTATCGGATACCGGATGATCCGGTAGTCCCACCCCTACTGGAAACCCATGGTTACATACAAGGAGAGAGAGAAAGAAGGGCTACAAGGGAGGAGTTTCCAGTTGGTCATTTTTATGTACAAGCAAGATATTATTGCTGTGTACTGGTGGAAGCCCTCATACTACTAGAGTCTGGGCATGTGGTAGAAGAGAAGATGTGGGGGAGAGGGAGGAAGCAAAGTCAAGAGGGTCAATGGATTGAAGGACACGGAAAGAGTGAGAGGTTGGGAAGTTGGAAGGGACGAGTGGGAAAGACACAATGAAGCAAGGGGTGGTAAGAGATAGGAAGGGTATTAAAGGAGAGTTCTGAGAGATCTGAGTTTCTTGATAAGACTAGGTCAAGGGCGTGGCCATTACGATGTGTCAGGCAGTCAGTCCACAGGCGAAGGTAAAATTAAGAGGTCAGCAAGAGGAAGCAGCAAACAGCAGAATGAGAGGGGGTGAATGAGAGGGGGTGTTCACATGGGTGCTGAAGTTCCCCCAAAATGAGGGTGGGAATATTGCCATTGGAAATATTGTAGTATGAAACTGTGACAGACTTGACTACATTGGCAGATTTCTAAAAATATGATGCTCTTACATAAAGTCTACATAGTATTTTTTACAGAGAGAGAGAGAGAGAGAGTCTGACACTGCCCTCCATTTTAGAGTGCATAATTTGGTTCTTATCTCACCTACTTTTGTAGTCCTGAAATAAAGGAATCAATGTAACACTGATTGCATGGACACAACCAAGGAATCACACAGACTTGAAGCTTGGTAGAAATGGGTATAGGCCAGAACTTTATTGAAATATTATTGGATGACCGCTTCCCCGGGTTCACCAGTCATCGTCCTCTGGCACCTCCTATAGAGTGTGCCTCTGGTGTATGTTTATGGGTCATTTCTTAACAACCCTCATCGGGCATCCCTCATGCAAACATCAGCAAAGGGAACCACGACCAGCGCATCATTATATATATAGGCAGGCAACCCCTGCCCTGCTGGCAGCACCGCCAACAAGGCCAGCATGCTCCTAGTTATAAACAGGTCGTGGGAAGGGTAGGGAGCAGGCAGCTGGCCTAGCCACAAAGCACAAGTCTTTGCCTGCCCCTGGTCCAACCAGCAAGCTATTCTTGATTGTGCATTGTATATTGTTTTTTACATTCACTTTTTCTCCCCCAATAATGACTCCATTGTCAATAACTGTAATCAATACCAGTTATTTAATTAATTATAACCAATTGTAACCTGCATTCCTGCTCTTGACTCCATTGTCAGTAACTGCAACCAAAACAGAGAGACTTTTCTGTAATTTTAATTGGTTTTTCCTCAGCCTTTTTTTCAAATATCTTAAATATCAGTATTTTCCTGTTATTCATATATTCTTTCAAGGTGGCTTCCTCTTTTGTCTCTTTTTGGTAGGTTGAGTGTTTTTCATGCTGCTATAGGAAACCTCTACAGTCAAAGGCGATAGAATTGTTTTTATTTCAGTTGTTTGTAACCAACCTGCAACTCATTTCCATCCATTATTGTCTGTCCCCCTGTTAAGGTTTGACTGTAGCTAAGGTTCTGTAGCTTACCTACACCAAGGTAATATTTTGTTAGCTTATCTTTCTTGCTCAGAGTCTAATAAAATAAAAGCAACCCCCTGAGCTGCACTGTGAACTAAATGATGTGAATTCTGTGTTGGTGTTGCTTTCTTTTCATATTTTCTACAAGTACTGGAATCATGTCAAACAGCACTAGCTTTGATGCATTGTTTATTGAGGTTCCCTTGAGGTGCTTGTTTATTATAAGATACAAATGGATACACTTGTTATGATGATGCAGGACCTCATTACAGAAAATAGTCTATAAAGAAACAGTAGGTAATTATCCAAAGGGCTCTCTTACATTTTTTCCCATTCCATTATACTTCTGGCAGATTTGGATGAAATGCAGTAGTGTCAGCATTAGACTTCTAGAATCACCCAATGAGATGCTTATTCACTGTATAATGAATTTCATTTCAGTTTCTGATTTAAATAACACGGTCCTGTTATATTGGTTAAGCATCTATAACAAGGAAATAATTTTTTTTTGAAAAAAGTTGCATTGTCCTCATTACTGTTGAGTACATTCATTTAAACTCTTCGGCAGTGTGATTGACTGGAATTGTGCTGCTGCAAGTGCTTCATCACCATAATTATTTTGATTTTCTGAGAAGTATCCGTAGCAGCATTCTGTTAGATATTAGCCCTCAGTTAATGATGGTGGTTTAACTTTTTTGTACCTTTTCCAAGAAATTTCATTGTGCACTTTTTTTGTTTGGTGGCAGTAGAGGAGAATTCTCCTCTAAGATAGGAACCAAGTATGGGTGAAAACAGACATGATGCTAACCACCCTTTAACCACCCTTGGTGGTTATTTATGCATGTTGCAGGGCTGTATTGGTGCCCTATGCAGCCCTGAAACATGCATAAATGACCACCAAGGGTGGTTAAAGGGTGGTTAGCGTCATGTCTGTTTCCACCCTATGTTACACAATAACTAGATGTGAACCTGGGGAGACCTGTGCACTCCCATTCAGTACTGGTGCCCCTCTCCTCCCCAGTGCCATCCTATTCTCCCCACCCTTGTCATTTTCATTGTTAAAAATCTCAAGTTTCAAAAATCCCAAGTTTCAACTGTACATACCGTATAAATTAAAAATATTGGTGACCCCCATCCCTGAAAAGTGCCGTACTGTACCCCTTACCATTTGCAAGGCCTTGGCTTACACAACTGATAATGTAATCAACATACTTTCTCTTTTTAAAAACCTATACTTTTTTCCTTTAATTAGTAGTGAACAAGATTTTTTTTCAGCAAATAATTATGATTTTTATGAGAAATGTTTTTTGGCCAAAAGCATTTTGCTCTCCAAACTCTTTGAGCCCGCTCTAATGTGGTTCTTCACCAGTGTATTCATTTTTTGGAAGAATTTGAAAGAGGCAGCCAAATCCACAAAACACTCAAAACGACATAACATCTGTTGGTTTTGGTTTGTTTTACGTTGGCAGAGCATTTTGATGGTCAGTCTTTATTTGATTTTGGCCCAGTTCTATAATTACAATAAAATGATTGGAAAAGAGATTGGCAACTGAGGGTATTACATATGGGTATGCAATTTGGGTTCTAATAAACCCGAATTTAAACAAAAATACCCCAGTTTGCAGATTCATATTTCTGGTTCTCTGTAAAGCTCATTGGAGCAGTGCCACAGGGATGGTATTGGCTTGGCACCCCTCCAAAGAGCGGGGGAGGGGAGGTGGGCAGAGGGGTTACTGGGTGATTGCCATCCAGTTTTGGATGGCAGTCAGCTTGGGATGTACGAATAGGACAGTGTTCGGACGTTCAGATTAAAAACTTAGTTCGGGTTCATGGGTTTGGTCCCGTGGAGTTCAGACCCCCCCAAATATTTGGAAAATTCAGTCCTGCCAGGAGGCTTGGGGTGCTCCAGGGACCCCCAGGGGTGCCTGTGGTGGGCGGCGGCATGGCAGGCTGTTGCAGACCCAGCAGCAGCAGAGACCGGGAAGGCTTGGTGCTTGGCACCCCGGGTTGCCCGGGCAGGCAGGCTCAGCGCTTGGCTCCTGGGGGTGCCGCCCCGTGGCACCAGAGCTGGCCATCTGAGACCAAGCAGCAGCAGAGACCAGGAAGGATTGGTGCTTGGCACCCTGGGTTGCCCGGGCAGGCAGGCTCAGCACTTGGCCCCTGGGGGTGCCCATGGCACCAGGGCTGTCTGTCTGAGACACAGCAGCAGCAGCAGCAGCAGGGAAGGCTTGGAACTTGGCAGGCATTGGATTGCCTGGTAGCAGAACCCGTGGCACAGACATCAGAGGCAGCAGCAGTAGACATTGGATTGCTGGGGCACAGAACTTGTGGCATAGACAGCAGAGGCATCAGCAGCAGCAATGGCAGACATTGGATTTCCGGGGCACAGAACCCATGGCACAGACAGCAGAGGCAGCATTGGCAGCAGAATGTATTGGATTGCCAGGGCACAGTACCCGTGACACAGCAGAGGTGGCAGCAGCAGCAGCATAGATTGGATGGCCAGGGCACACAGCTTGTGGCACTGCAAAGGCGGCAATAGCAGTAGCAGCAGACATTGGATTGCCAGGGCACAGATCCTGTAGCATTGCAGAGGTGGTATCAGCAGCAGCAGCAGCAGCAGCAGCAGACATTGGAGTGCCAGGGCACAGGACCCATGCAACAGCATCAGATGGGAGCAGCAGGATTGCGTGGGCACATTTGGATTTGCCAGGGCATAGAACCCGTGGACCAGCAGACAGCAACAGCGGGATTATCAGTCCAGTGGGGCACATCACCCAGTTTGCCATGGCAGGCAGACAGGCACCTTGGCATGAGAGACAGGCAGGCTGGGGAAGGGTGTCAGCTTTTCCCACAGGGCGGGCAGACAGGCACTTTGACATGAGCATCAGAAGCCTGGCTGAGGCAGGCTTTGATATTGGCAACCTAGGCAGGCGGGCAGACAGGCAACTTGGCATGAGCAGAAGGCAGACTGAGACAGACTTTGATCTTGGAAACCTGGGCGGGCAGACAAGCAGTGTGGCATGAGAGGCAGTAGGGAAAGCAGGCTGGGACCTTGGCAGGGCACTCAGATAGGCTGGTGAAGACTGCAGCATGAGAGAGAGCCAGTCAGATAGGCGTACTGAGATCGTCTAGCCAGAGGCCAGTTGGCAGGCTTACAGCTTCCCAATGCCACCCTGCATCATGAGGTCAGTCAGATAGGCCGTCTGAGGCCGTCTAGTCAGAGAGAGAGGCAGGGCAGGCGCCGGGCATTGGGAGGGAGGGACAGCACCTCAGCAGCAGGAGCCCAGATTGAGGAGGAGCCCTGTCCCAAGACTTCCCCTGGCATGGGAAGGCGTGCGCCACTGCACTATCAATCCATGCCCAAGGGCAGCTGGGGAATCCCAGCAGTGGAAGGTTCACCTTTATAAAAAGCAACTGCTCCACCAACTTGGCCCCCAGTCTCAGGCGGTGTGGCGAGCAAATGTCCCCAACCATGGAGAACACCCACTCCCTGGGGACACTCGTTGGTGGGCAGGACAAGAGTCCTTTGGCCACTTTGGACAGGGCCGGCCACACGTTGGTCTTGCCAGCCCAGTAGGCCAAGGGATCGCTGCTGGGTTCAATGCATGGCTCCTCCTCCAGGTAGCTCTCCACTGCTGCTGAAGCGCTGTCATACTCCCTCATGTAACTCTCCCTGGGCACCACCTCCACCACTGCCCTCAGCCACGCTGACTGCCCTGCTGTGCATGAGCCCATGCTCACCAGAGTGCCCTGCACATACGAGCTGCTGCTGGCAATAGGGGTGCTGCTGCTGCTCAGCCTGGTGCTGGTGCTGCTACTAGTAGGGCTGGGGGCAGGGAAAGACCCCGCCGGCTGAAAGGGGTGGCTGATCCCACTCCCACCATCCCCAGGGGCATCCTGCTGTTGCTGCCATGCACTCTCAAGAGCCCGCTCTGCCTGCCGGACCCTCTCCACCAAGTCACCCTTCCAGTGCCCATAGAGCATTGTCTGGTGTGCCACACAACCCTTGACCCTGGGGTCCAGTATGGTTGCCAAAATGTATTCCAGCTGCTGCAGGAGCTCATCGAACCGCACCTTCAACCCTGCCTTCAGCTGCTGCACCAGAGCAACCACCTTATCTGCCAGCTTCCTGCCCTGAGAGCCACAATCCCGCCCCTGGAGAATCTCCTCCACCATCCTCAGGAGACTCTGGACCAGAGGGGTCACCTGGATGATGGTGACCATGGAGGAGCTGATGATCTCCGTCACAGCCAGGAACGGTCTGAGCACGAAGACCGTGTGAGCTAGAATCTCCCATTCCACCCCATCGTACCCTGGAGGTGCCTCGCTGTCCATCACCAATTTGTACCTTGATGCAAGGTGGCTTCTGTTCGAGAAGCCGCTCAAGCATCGGGAACGTCAAATTCCACCGGGTGGATACATCGTGCACCAGCTGGTGCACTGGGGAGCCTTGCTCTGCCTGTTTTTCCCGGAGGAGGTCGCTGCCCTTCACGCTCTGGTTAAAGAAACCGGCAAGCTTCCTCCCCTGCTCGATCAGGGAACCAAGGGTTCCTGCTCCAATCCCCTTCTACCCCAAGCCAAGAGCATCCCTGACCACCAGGTGAAGGGTGTGTGCAGCGCAAGGGATGCTGGTGAAGCTCCCCTCACAGACTGCCCTCAATATGTTGGCCACGTTGTCCATCATCACGCATCCCTTAGTGAAAGGCGCACCTGGTGTGATCCACTCTCTCACCATGGCGGTCAGGGCTGCCTCGATGTTCCGAGCGGTGTGGTAGAAGTCCATTACTTCTGCCTGAAGCAGGGCCCACCTATACCCTGCTTTGGGACCCTTCCTGCCACTGCCAAACGCTGCCTCTGGGTCCTGCCACCAGTGCGCCGTCACTGCCAGGTAGGCATGCTGCGTGTTCCTTCCTACTCGACCGCAGGTCTATGGTTAAGTGGACAGTGGCACCCCCAGCCCTTGCCAGCTGCTCCCTCACCCACTCCTTTAAAAGGCTGGCACCACCTGCGGACTCAGGGTGCTTCGCGAGGGCAGCTTAAACTGGGGGGCCAGGAAAGCAATCAGGTGCCTAAACCCATGTCCCCAACTACCAAGAAGGGCTGCCCATCCAGCGCTATCATTTCCCCCAACATGCACGTGGCTTTCAGTTGAAAGCAACACCGCCCTCCACATCCTGCAGCTGCCGATGGACTTGGCAGCTGCCCCCACCCCAGATCCCTATGGTGCACTGACACTGCTGCTGCTGCTGCTGCTCCCCCCTAGCAGTGATACAGCTCCTGCTGCTAGAGGCAGCTGTTAGAGCAGGATGCTTGCCCGCTGATGGAGGTGGACGACTGGCCACTGCAATCGGGAACCCACTGGCGTCCACTGTCCCTGCCTACCTGCTTATTTATTTATTTATTTATTTATTTATTTATTTAGAGTGAAAGGTGGGAGATTGGCCGGAGAGTGCAGGGCTGCTGGGTTTGCTGCCCGCCCTTCCCATTATTGTTCTTACCAGTCTCCCAGAAGCTCTGTGGGGTCACCTGTGGACTAGAAGCACCTCAGGCTAACAAGGTGATTACCAGCCACCCAGTGATTCAACCAGCTGGGTGCACTGCCCCTGAGGACTACAAAGGGCAGAGCTGCACTTGACGGCGGCGAGTGAAAGGTAGGAGATTGGCCGGAGAGTGCAGGGCTGCCGGGTTTGCTGCCCACCCTTCCCATTATTGTTCTTACCAGTCTCCCAGAAGCTCTGTGGGGTCACCTGTGAACTAGAAGCACCTCGGGCTAATGAGGTGATTACCAGCCACCCAGTGATTCAACCAGCTGGGTGCACTGCCCCTGAGGACTACAAAGGGCAGAGCTGTGCTTGACGGCGGTGCCATCAGGCGCGCGCCGACGGGCGTTGCGTCTAAGGGCTGCGCACACAAGGGCGTGCCCTTGTGCGCACGGCCTTAGGCATCAGTGGGGCAGCGGAGTGCCCCTTTAGTTTGCCATTTTTGTGGGGACTTTGCTGCCTGAGTCAGGGGCAGCTGGGTGTTTTGTTCTGGGAATAGGAACGTTTTTTGCTCTGGATTTTTTGGTGGGGCTATTTCAGTATGTCCAAGAAAAGGCAACGTCAGTTGGGGTCGACTTCATCGGGCCAATCTCAGGCTAAACAACCAAAACTTGATTGTTTTTTTTCCATATCTTCTGAAACGCATGGACTTTCGGAGGTGACAGGTGGAGTTCTTCCCCTAAAGATTTCGTCACCAGATTGTGATCATCGGACCAGTCCATCTTCTTCTTCCTCATTGAGTTCCCTACTGACTTTGTTGGACTCCATTGTCAAATAGGCGGATGAGTCCAATTCGGCCCCATTGGGTGTTCTTCCTCCCTCTGCCCATCCCTCTTTTGGGGATTTACTGGGTGATCAGTGTCTTTTGATTGGGGAACTGCTTAAAAAACTTCTGGCAAGATTGGATGAATTGGTCAAACTTTCTGTTGACCAGAAGTACCATATGGCCCGTATTACTGATCTTATTAGCGCTTATAAACCACCCCCACCCCCGGTAGAAGGAGTTAATAGCCTTCCAAGTGTAATACAAGATCAACCTAAGGTGCCTGCTTTAGGGTTAGGGGTCTCCCCCTTAAGAATGGAGAGAGTGGTAAAGGGTTAGAGGCACCATATCTTAAGACCCTACGGGAGGCAGTGGCCTTTAGAGTGGTTCCATTACCTGAGGGTGTGTGTCCCCAGTGGGACACCAAGAGAGCAATTTGTTGGCATTTGTGTTCTATCATGGGTAATATTCCATTTGAGGCCATTAGGTCATATCAAATATTGCCCTCTTATGGCCTTACCCAGCAATTAGTGATTCATTTTTGGGATGTGGGGGTGGCCTTTAGAGTTTTGGAGTTGGGTGAATTATTTGCATGGGGGGTTTATGTGGGGGAGGTATTTAAGGACACCCTGGTTAGACTACTCTTACCCACTTGGGTAAAATCAGTATCTAGGGAAATTGTGGCCTCTCCTTTAAGAGGGGGGCATGGGATTGCCCAGCTTCCATTGGGACATTCTTCTGAGGATAAGCAGTATGCCCAATTATCTATCAATGAGCGCCTAATGGGGATAGCCCAGGGCAGTGTGGCTCTTGCGGTACCTAGTGAGGAGGTCTTGGAGGGAGCTCCTTTACACTCTAGTGCTGTTTTACCATCGGCCAATTTGTCTCCAGTTCTAGAGTCTCCTTTGTTGGAAAGTTCCTTATTGATGGACATCCAGCAATCTCTCCTGTTGGTATCAATTATTGCCCAGCCAGTGGGCTTGGAAGTGGCCCAGCGTACGGGCAGTTTACAACACGCAGGCCAAGGTCTTATAGCATCGCAAAGTCAAAAATCTGTAGAGGCCAGACAAATAGTTAATACATCATGATGTGTGGGGACCTCAGGGGGTATGTTGTTGAGAATAGGTTCCTGGAATTTAGCAGGATGGGGCTCACAGATCGAGAATGTTGAAGCTTTGAATTATATTAGAGGCTTTCACATTCTGGTATGCCAGGAAACATGGGCCATTTCATCTATATCTTTTCCCCCTGAGCTCTCTGATTATGTTGCTTTCTCTATCCCGGCAACTTCAATAGGTGGGGGTCGACCCAGTGGGGGGCTGGTGTCTCTAGTAAAGATGGATCTTAATAGGCTGGTCTTGTGTACCTGTAATTTACCTCCAGCTAATTTGGGTTTGGTACTAAAATGTGCCGATGTGGTTCTAATTGTGCTAAATATTTATGTTGTCCTGTCTAATGCCAAGTCGTACTGTGAGGGATTTTGGGATGAGTTAGAAACTCATGTTGAGGAGCTCCTTTTGGCTTACCCAGGTGCTTTAGTGTTGCTCCTGGGAGACTTTAATGCCAGGTTGGGTGGTACAGATAAACAGCTGGCAGATTATTGCCCTTATGTTAACTTTCATCAGTCCATTTTTGGGAATCTACACCAGTTTAAGGATAAAATAATTAACCACTCAGGTCTAAAATTGGCTAATATTATTTCAACTTTTGATTTACGGTTGCTAAAAGGCACCTTTGGCTCAGATGCTTGGGGAGGGTTTACGTATGTAGGGCTGAGGGGTTCAAGTACGATTGATCTGGGTCTGGCTACCACCAACGTCTTAGCATTCTTGAAGGATTTTATGGTGGGGAACATCCTGGCCAATGATCACTTACCCCTGGAAGTAACCCTACAGTCCCCTTTTGATACTGGAAGGCATCTAGTTAGGGTGCCTTTGGTCAAAGCAAATGTTCCAGATAATGCGGTGAGGCTCCCCCTTATTAAATGGGATCAGATGTCAGCTTTTCCCTTTGAGTGTTGTTTCACGGATGTGGAATCTAGTGCCTTACGTCATCAAATTTTGGAACTATCAAGTCCAGATTTAGTAGTGGCTGCTTATAATCGGTTGAGTACAAACATTCAATTGTTTGTGGTGTCCCATTGTGTATATGAGGATAGATCAAAGTTTCGGCATCTTCAGCCCTGGTTTGATAAGGAATGCTACCAAGCCAATTGTGCCTTTCGTGCCATATACAAGGATTATCGTCAGGGGACCTTTTTAGGGTTCCTGCCCAGTATTTCCAGGCTAAGAAGGATTATAAGGCCCTTATAAAAGTGAAACGACAGGTCTACAACCAGCGTAAATGGGAGGCAGTATTGGAAGTAGCCAAAAAGGGGGAGTCAAGGCAATTCTGGAGTTTGGTGAAGAGGGGCATTTATTGGGAGCCTATTAGGAGTGAGATAACGGTTCCAGCCCAGGAGTGGATAATGCATTTTAACAAGCTTTATGCGGCCCAGGATTTATCAGAGGGAACTTTGGTGGGGCGAGGTGATTTACCTGAATGGGAGCCGGTGACTGAGGAGGAAATCGCCAATCTTTTAGTGACTTGTAAAAACAACAAAAAAGCACCAGGTAGGGATTTGATCCCTGTTGATCTCCCTAAAGCGTTTAGAGATTGGTGGATTCCCATGTTTGCTGCCATCTTTACAGCCATTGACCACTCAGGTATCTTGCCCACCCAATGGAACCAGGCAGTAGTCGTCCCGATTTTTAAGAGGGGGGATAGATCCATTCCAGCTAATTATAGGCCGATTAGCTTACTGTCCTCTTATCAGTAAGCTATATGGTAACGTCTGGTTGTGAAACTGTCAGGTTGGATAGAGGCCTCTGATGTGATTCATCCTGAGCAAGCAGGCTTCCAGAGGGACCGGACAGTGGTTGACCATGGCTTGGTTTTGATACACCTTTCTGAGAAATATAGGGCCAAAAGTGGCCGTTTATGTGCGGCCTTTCTTGATTTGAGAGTAGCGGTCGATCTAGTCAACAGAGCTCTCTTGTGGTCTAAGTTAGGCAGTTCCACTATTGATAGACGCCTTTTGTTCCTCATGCAGTAATTGTATGAGGACTCTCAGTTGGTAGTTAAATTAACTTCTGCCGGCTATGTGTCAGAGATGGTCCCTGTGAAGCGAGAGGTCAGACAGGGCTGTGTCCTTGCCCCATTATTGTTTAATCTATATTTCAATGATGTAGTTGCCTTGATGGCCCAAATGCAGTTCTTCCCACCAAAGCTGGCCGAAAGGCATATTGGTTGCCTTCTTTTTGCTGATGACATGGTTATGTTTCAAGTTTCATTTTATTAGGCACTAGCTTCCGCCATGGCCAAATGGAAAACAGAAAACATAACTATATATATATAACACATACAGCAAGGATAACCTTGCACTAATTCCCAAATAAAACAATCAACTAACACATCTCCCCATATATATCGAACAAAACGTATGCAATAATAATTATAAAATAAAATAAAAACAAACTTAAAACAACACAAATATAAAATAAAACAATAACATGCACCACCTGGTACACATTAAATTGCATTGCCGTATGTCTTATTCAAAAATTTCCTTACATTTAATGATGGCTTACCCTTCACGGGGGTTATGACGCCAGCACTTCTCCCCTGACATGGCAGCCCCTACAACTATACAATCAATGCCCACTAAAACTTTAAAACGGCTTACTCTTCACGGGGGTTATGCTGCCAACACTTGTCCCCTGCCTAAATACCCTCACTTGTAAGGGATGACAATTGTTGCAACCTATCTCCTCTGTTGCCATAACACCCAGCATTAGACTACAGCATAATAAATATAACCATCATAACATACAGCATACAATTTAACATAAAAATACCTACGCTAAATACCCTAACCCTCTACTTGGAACTTATCGATTCCACCTCAATTCCCTCATCCCTAGCCATGCTCTATATACACATGGGCGTCAACAAATGCCATAGCCTGGGCCTAATACCATTAGGAGGGATTGCCCTGTTGCCCTTAAGGAAAAAGCTAAAGGATTTGGCTTAGGTGGCGCTTACTCCACCACCGGTCCTATCGCCTACTAGGCATTTCCCAGTAGCCCTTAATTTAGTATGGATTAGTGACCTCCTTTTCCCAGCCAGTGCTACATATATGGCAATAGCCTTCAGTTCGTCCCTATCTCGTAGCCCAAGCAAATACAGATAATAACCTTTGTTGGTTAAATCCGTATGCTGCTTCAGTAGGGGAGCCAGCCATGCTGACCTCAATTTATCGTAATAGGGACAACGCAACATAAAGTGCTCAGTTGTTTCTACCTCCTGCAAACTACAGGGGCAACATCTTAACGAGTATGGTACCTTATTGTACCTGCCTTCCGTCACAGCCAACTGCATAAGCTGAAAGCGTAGCAATGTATACCCTCTGCGCAGTTTGCCATTTGATATAATATCCAGATAGGGTTCCAACCCAAATACCCGTTTATGCAACCCCAGCTTAGGAGCTACCCTCCCCATAGCCACTACCCCCAGATCCTCCTGTTGTGCCATATCCCTCATCCTGATACAAATTTCGGATCTAATAGCCGACACACTCTTTCCTGTACAATAAGTAAAAGAGAATTCACATGAGCTGAGAATCCTCTCCAGATACCTCAGCCATGGGTACTCTCTTGGGCCTGTATTTGTCACTTCCTCTCTTAAACATAAGAGGGGAAGAACTTCCTCACAACGGGTCAGGAGCCTGAGCCAATATCTAACATAATTCCCTCTGGCTTGCATTGCTATAGAATTGACCCCCAGGTCCGCTCTCAATACTGCTCTTGGGATGCCAGGTCCTACCTTTAACAACTGACGGAGGAATAGGTTTTGGACCCTCTCTAGGACTATCACGTTTGGATTAGATACTACTTCAAGACCGAACACCACTGACGGAGGGACTTTGGACTTGTAAAGCCTGATGAATTCCGAAATAGAGACCCCCATAGAAATATTAATGGCCCTATTTAATGCCTGAGCTGCACACTGGGCTTCTGGGCTCTAGCCTGTATATGGGAGTTCCATGTTCCCCTACTACTAAACGTTACTCCTAAATAATTAAATGAGTTAACTATCTCCATTCCCCCAGCACCAGTTTCCCATTTGCGCGGGAACTTCCTTTTACCCAATATCATTAATTTGGATTTCAGCAAATTAATTTCTAACCCATTTAATTCACAATAATGGTGGAACTTATTTATAGCCCGTTGCAGTCCACCCTCTGTTTGGGATATCAGGACCAAATCATCCGCAAACTGCAATAAACAAATCTGCTCATTTCCCACTTTGGGAGGGTGAGTGTCAGCTGCTCTAATATAACCCACCAGGTCTGAGACGTATAAATTAAAGAGGAGAGGGGCCAGTACACAACCCTGTCGCACTCCCCTCCTAATTGGAATGGAATTACTCAGGCCTGCGCACAACTTCACCCGAGCTTCATTGTTGGAATATAACTGAATTATAGCCCCCAATAATTTGTCTTCCATTCCCAGGTCCTTCAATTTAGCCCAAAGCCTAGACCTTGGCACTGTATCGAAAGTCTTAGTTAAATCCATAAAGGCTAAATAGAGTTTGCCTCCTCTTACCTTGGTATATTTAAATACCAGGTGTTGTAGGATAAAGCAACAGTCTGTAGTAGCCTTACCTTTCCGGAAGCCAAACTGCTCATGTGGAATGATGTTTCCCAACTCTGCCCACTTTGCCAGCGGGATATATAATAACCTCGCATACACCTTCCCAGTGTTTGATAACAAACTTATTGGGCGATACGCAGCTACTGGCTATACCTTTCTTAAATAGGGGAACGATAATACTCTGAGCCCAGGAACTTGGCATTTGACCCCTATTACTAACTGTAAGAAACAAGGGAGACAGCAATTGAGACCACCACCATGGTGATGCTTGCAGCATTTCAGCTAGAATGCCATCCGAACCCACTGCCTTTCCTTGTTTCAAGGCCATAATACAGTCCATAATCTTAGATTCCTCAAAATCACTTGCTTGCCATAGATGGAACCTTGGGGGCACACTCTCTCCCAGTTCAGCTGTCGCAATGGCCCTATCTGCATATAAATCCTGAAAATAACCTTCCCACGCTCTAGAGTCAGTCTTCTGAACTCTACTCTTCTGTTTTGGGTTAATAATCTGATTAAGTGTAGCCCAAAACTCACCAATGTTCCCTGTGCGAATATCCACACCCATCTTTACCCACCTATTTTGGTAATAACCAGCTCTTTTCCTCTTTAATAATTGCTGATACACTATCCTTAACTCTCTGAAGTACGCCCCTACTAAGGGGTTATGTTATTGCGAACTAGGGTGGGTCTTAATAGGCAGCTCCAGAGATTTGCCCAGTACTGTGGTGAGAACAGCATGGAGATCAATTACGAGAAATCCAAGATACTGGTTTTTGCCAAAACACAGTGTAACAACACTCATGTCTGGAGAGTTAGGGGTACCCAGATTCAGCAGGTTAGGCTGTTTAAATACCTAAGTTTACTTTACCATTCTATGGGGGTGTGGCATTATCATATAAAGGGGGCAACCACAAAAGCTATGAGATCCTCCCTGGTGGTGCGCAGACTTTTGGTACAAACAGGGAGTACAGCCCTGAAAATGGTGGTTCAAGTCTTTAATGCCAAGACAACCTCGCAGTTCCTTTTTGGGGCTGAGCTATGGGCCCCATTCGCCACAGCCTCCTTGGATCGGGTCCAATCAAAATTCTTACGCGCCATTATTGGAGTCCCTGGGGGAACGCCGAATGCCGCAGTAAGGGTGGAGCTGGGCCAGCGCCGTTGGGTATTTAGGGCATGGAGGGTGGCGCACATGATATGGTTGAGGGTTTGTAGTACTGGGAGCATGGGCATGCTGGGTTTTTTGGGAAAAGATTCTTTTAGATCTAGCTGGATGGTCAAAGTTGAGGACCATTTAAAGGTGTTGGGTTTTTCCAGGGAGTATCTTTTGGGGAAAGTAGGGCATCGGGCCCTAAGAGAGGTATTGATCAGATGGCAGGACATTGATTCACAGGAAGAAAGGGCCAGGATTAATCAAACTGGCCATTTGCGTTTATACTTAAATATGGTCCCACCCATTGATACAATGGCCTCATATCTCTCTTCTAGCTTGCCACGTGGGGCCAAAAGGTTTTTTTTTGGCAGCTCGTCTCAATGCCCTTCCCACTAAAATTCTTGAGGGGCGCTTTAATGGGGTTCCATATGTCCAGAGACTATGCCCTTATGATCAACTTGAGGCCGATACGACATCTCATGTTCATTTTAGCTGCCAGCTTTATAATAAACTTAGGGCTGAATTTCTTAGTGAATTTATTTTGGTCCTTCCTGGCAGATCGCATGATGCACTTTTGTATTTGGCCTTGACAAATAATGAGGAAAGAATTACTGCTAAAGTCAGTTCCTTTTTAGTGCGGGCTTTTGCCTTACATAAATTATTTCTAGAATTCAAGCTGCCAATGGATTTATAAGTCGATAATTAACTAATCAAGTACTTGTGTAGTTTTTCTTTTGCTTTTGGGTTAGGCAGTCATAGTGTGTAAGACTAGTTTTGATTATGATTATGTTGTATGTGTGTGTGTTGTATTGTTGTTGGCTATGACCCTCGGGTCATGCTTAATAAAGTTTATTTATTTTTTATTATTTATTTATTTATTTCATTTATACCCCACCACTCCTGAACACAGCTCGGGGCGGCTTCCAGTCATAAAAACACAACAATATAAAAAATTGAAAACATATAAAATACAATCAATTATTACATATTAAATATTAAGAACAGGGCCCGGGATAAATAAAACAATAAATAAGGTGAGGGGGATAAAACCACTACACCCTCTCCCCCTCCCCAAAGGCCCGGGCGAACAGCCAGGTCTGGTCTTTGGAAAGGGCATGGAAAGGGCATTCTCGGTGGCCGGGCCACGTCTTTGGAACTCCCTGCCGGAGGAAGCTCGCCTGGCCCCAAGTCTTTTGGTTTTTCAGCGCAGGGTCCAGAAGGCCCTTTCCATTGTGGCCCCCCGCTTAATACGGAGAACCTCCAAGAAGGCACCCCCGGCAGACCGAAGGAGCCGCTTTGGGGTGCAGAGGGTGAGGCGGTCCCTGAGGTATGAGGGGCTGAGACCATGCAGGGCTTAGTAAATCAATACCAACACCTTGAACCTGGCTCAGCACGCTATCAGCAACCAGTGCAGAGCCCGAAGCACCAGTGTTATGTGCTCCCGACGACCCGTCCCCAAAAGGAGATGGGCCGCCGCATTCTGCACTAGCTGCAGCCTGCGGACCAGGCACAAGGGAAGTCCCACGTAGAGCGTGTTACAGTAGTCCAGCCTCGAGGTGACAAAGGCATGGATGAGGGAGGCTAGGTCCGGGCCGGAGACGAACGGACACAGCCTACGCACCAGATGCAACAGGTGAAAGGCAGCCATAGCGAATGCCTCCACCTGCCGCTCTAGGCGGAGATCCGCGTCCAGCACCACCCCCAGACTCCGGACCTGTTGAGCTATTGGAGGGCGAACCCCCCCAATAAGGGCGGCCGACACCTCCCTCGCTCTCCCCACCACCATCATCTCCATCTTATCGGAGTTGAGCTTCAGTCTGCTCTGCCACATCCATTCCGCCATGGCCTCCAAACACTGGGATAGCACCGAGATAGCAGGGTCTGGGTCCGATGAAAAAGAGAGGTACAGCTTAGTATCATCAGCAGATTGGTGACAACGCACCCCAAACCCTCTCACGACCTCCCCCAGGGGCTGCATATATACATTAAATAATAATGGAGACAGAATGGAACCCTGCGGAATGCCGCATGATAAGGCGCGGGGGCAAGACGTCTCCTCCCCCAGCACCACCCGCTGGCTTCTTCCCAAGAGGAATGAATGGAACCACTCAAGAACAGTCCCATCCAGACCCCCCCCCCAGGTCACACAGCCATCTCAACGGCAGCCCATGGTCCACGGTATTGAAAGCGGCCGAGAGATCTAGCAGGATGAGAAATGTTGAACATCCTGCATCCATCTCCCAGTGGAGATCGTCGACCAAGGCCATCAACACCGTCTCGGTGCCATAGCCGGGGCGGAACCCAGATTGAAACAGGTCCAGGAAACCGATACTGTCTAGATGCACCTGGAGCTGGAGTGCCACCGCCTGCTCAGTAACCTTCCCTAAAAAG
>QEPC01011255.1:4031187-4072300 GCA_003113815.1 Sphenodon punctatus | reverse complement strand
CACAGACAGCTCACAACAAACAACACAGGGAGGGGTACAAAACTGAAATGAAAGCTAAATCAATCTAATGCTACTCTAAATAAATCCAAAAACAGGGGAAGGGAATCAGGGATGGAATATATACAGGGAGGAGGGAAGGATTCAATGGAGGGGAGGGAGAAAGAACACAGGGAGGGGTAAAAAATACAACCACCACCTAAATCTATCTAATCTAATCTAAATAAATGAAACTACAGAGGTAAATGTGTGGAAATGGGTGAAATAGGAGGAGGATGGCAATGGATTGAGAGGAATGCAAACTGTTGGGAGAGGGAGACTTTTCAAAACTCCTGCTGACAGGATCAGTGGCTAACTCAGAAGGAATTGGAAGGGAGGGGGGGAGGGCAATTACTTTTGTTACTTGCTGTGCCCGTCTTACCACAAGCCCCATTGGCTCCATGCAGCCTAGCCCCATGCCAATCGTAAACTGGAAAGTCAGTGGTCTGAGGAAAAGAGGAATGGTGATTTGGGCAGGCTGGCTGCTAGTCCAAGCCTCTCCACCCCTGGCGCCAATAAGTCTGCTCCTCAGCTTCCCCCCTGCCCCGCCCCCCAGGCCTGCCAGCCAGCTTTTTCCCCACCCAAACTCATCCAAACGCGGCCAAACTGTTCGGGGCTTCGGGCATCCGGTTCGGCCATCCGAACTGGCCAAGTTTGGGCTGAACACCGGTCGTCCAAACCGCGTTCGCACATCCCTACTGTCAGCTTGCAGGGGATAGGGATAGTCTGACTCACTGGTCTGACTCTCCACCTGGCTCCTCAGAGTCACAGCCACCATGATAAATGGATGTGGCTCTCGGGATTAGAAAACTTTGCCCACCCCTGAACTATAGCTATCCTGTTTTTGCAGAAACCTCTGCCAAGCCACAATAGCTATTTCAGTCTAGGGATAGAATAGAACTGGGTTGAGATCAGCAGTTTCAGTCGGGGGAGGGGAGCTGCTGGTGTATCCCCAATTCATTCTCCACCGCTGCTGTATAATTATGATATATAGCAGCCTACAAGGATGTAGGCTGCTATATATCATAGTTCTGACCCACTGTGTGCATGGTATTGAAATACCTTTACTTAGCATTAAACATTTTCCTGCTCATGATTGTACTATTAGATTTGATATTAACACATCATTAAAAACAGCCTAAAGATCCTAGTTATTTTCTAAGGTAAGTGTTGCAGGGTTGGGCTCTCCTGCTTGTGAGCAGTCCTGTTTTGCTTCCTTGGGGAATTAGCTTCACCCCAAACTCTGTTTCAGTCCTTAATAAGCCCTCTGGGACAAATCTTGAATCCCAGGAGAGGTTATTTTAATTTTGGAACAGGCCTCCACCAAATCACCTGACAACCCACCTCAAAGCCTCTTGGTTAGGGTTTTGACCTTTAAAGTCCTAAACAGTCTGGGACCCACATATAAGAAAGACCACCTGTCCTTCCATGTCCCATTGTGGCCCTTGCGATCAGCCAGGAGCACCTACCTGTGGATACTCGATTAGTTGTGTTCATATGACAAGGGCTCACAGGGGGTGCATTCTCAGTTGCTGTCCTGGTGCTTTGAAACTCTCTTCCCCTGGACGTTCATTTGAGTCCAAGCCAGAGAGTCTTCTGAAGGCAGTGTAAGACTTTTTATTTGAAGAGGCATTTTTTAAAACAAGTAATAAAAACACACCCTCCATCCCAAACTCCACCTCCTCCACCCTACCCTGCCCCCTCACCAAAAGCCTGGCGGAACAGTCAGGTCTAACACAAACGTCAAAATGACAGGAGGTTGGGGGCCAACCAAGCCTCCTCCGGGAGTGAATTCCACAGCACAGGGACAGCCACCAAAAAAGATCTCACATCAGTGGCTACCTGTCTCACCCGTCCCACCTGGGGAATATGGCCCGATTCATTGTCCAGCCAGGTCTCTGTAATACATGCGAGGTCGGCATCCCACTCCGGGATTAATTCCCGGATGGTAGATGACTTATTAACCACCCACCTCGCGTTTAACAACACCAGGCCGAGGCCTGGGGTCTCCTGGGCCTCGACCCACAACCTTCCCATGTGGGGGGTTGAGGGGGGAATGGGCACAAGGCACCGCTCCCTCCTCACTGATGAAATACCCCTCCCCTTTGGACCACATCTCCCCCGACCCGTAACAACCCCGATAGCTGTGGAAGCCCTCCCATCCTCAGAGAGCCCCGCTCGACACCCACCCTCTATAGACTGCCCTGACAGGCCAGCGAGAGGGACTCCACCCCCAACCCCCCTCTCCGGGACTCCCTCTCTCACAGGGAGTCCCCCTTCCCCATCATATGGGAGGTGCCCCCCGTCTCACCCTCCCCAAGGACTATCTCCCCTCTATGGGCTGCCCCGTAAGGCCGACGAGAGGGACTCCACCAGGGGGATTGGCCCTATCCTCCCTAATCCATTCCCCATACCCCCCCACCCTCAGGCCCCACCTGCCTCATCCCCCCCAAACCCCTTAAAACCACAAAAAACAAAACAACGGGTCCAGCAGTGGCAGCAACAGGAATGAGCTGTACGTTCCTCTTCTGGAGCAGCAGTAGAAGAAAACGGGGTGGGGGGCGGGTGCCACGGTCCAGCTAACTGCCCAACTGACGGCCGACACCCTTTGGGCTAGCGCCCAATGGCTGGCGCCCACAGGGCCCCACCCTGGCAGTTGTTACCTGAGGAGGGGGAGGGGAAAGCAGAATGGCAGGCAGCTCCTCCAATCCACACAACCCCCTATGCCCACAGCAGTAGACACAGCTTGCAGCTTTTCACAGGGCCCTGACCTGGCAGTTGTTACCTGGGGAGGGGAAAGCAGAGTGGCAGGCAGCTCCTCCAGTCCACACAGCCCCCTATCCCCACAGCAGCAGACACAGCTTATGAGCTGTCTAAACTGCGTCTCACTTAAGGAGACCCAATCCACAGGGAATGTGGTAGGATCTGGTCCCGCATACTCTCCAGACCCCAGTCCCACAAGGAGACCCAATCCACAGGGAATGGGGTAGGGTCCGGTCCTGCTAGCAGTCAATACAAAACACAACAAAATCCCAGGTCTCTCCAAAAGATCATAAAGTACTCCCATTTATCAATTTATAGTTTGATTACTTTTTTGCGGATAAAATCGCTCAGATTCATCATGACTTTGATGCAGGACTTGTGACAGTAGGTGAATCAGAGGTAGGAGAAGCCCCACCATGTCTGTTGTTGTGGGATCAGTTTCAGTGGTGTGGCGGAGGTCCTTGGGACAGTTCAGGCCACCTGTTGTGAATTAGATCCGTTTCCATCCTGGCTGGTGAAGGCCAGCTGGGAGACGTTAGGGCCATTGCTGACGGGGGTGGTCAGTGCCTCTCTTAGGGAGGGCAGAGTGCCGAGCCGTCTCAAAGAGGCGGTGGTGCGACCTCTGCTCAAGAAGCCATCTTTGGACGTTGACTTCCTGGCCAGCTATCGGCCAGTCTCTAACGTTCCCTTTTTAGGGAAGGTTATTGAACGGGTGGTAGCCCGGCAGTTACAGGGGCGTCTGGACCGGGTCGGTTTTCTTGATCCCTCACAGTCTGGCTTTCGCCTTGGGTTTGGCATGGAGACTGCACTTGTGGCCTTGGTTGATGGCCTACGCCATGAATTGGATCAATGCAGATCATCTATTTTGATCTTATTGGATCTGTCAGCGGCGTTTGATACCGTTGATCACGAGATGTTGATGACAAGGCTGCGGGTCCGAGCCAGGGTGTGTGGGATTGTTCTTGAATGGTTCCGCCCATTCCTGGCCTGGAGAACTCAGCGGGTGGTTCTCGGGGAATGTACAGCATCTCCCCAGAACCTCACATTTGGAGTCATGCAGGGTTCTATTCTGTCCCCTCTCCTGTTCAATGTGTATATGCAAGCTTTGGGTGAGGTCATAAGATGGTTTGACATGTGATGTCATCAGTACGCCGATGATACACAACCCTACCTCTCATTTTCTGGAGACCCAGGGCCGGAAGTCTCAGTGCTTACTTGGTGTTTAGCAGCTGTGGGGGACTGGATGAGAACGAGCCGTCTGAGGCTCAATCCCGAAAAGACGAAGGTGATGCTGGTGGGTAGAGCTGAGGGGGTGGTGACTCCCATCATTGGCGGGGTCTTCCCCCTTTTGGCCATTTAGGTTCATAGTCTGGGGGTGCTCCTTGACCCACAGCTCCACCTGGATTGTCAGGTGGAGGTTGTAGCGAGAGGAACATTTCGCCAATTACATCTGGTATGATGGCTGCGGCCGTATGTCTCAGGCTCAGATCTGGCCACCTTCATCCATGCCTTCATTACCTCTCGACTGGACTACTGTAACGCACTATACATGGGGCTACCCCTGAGGACGGTCCGGAGGCTGCAACTGGTGCAGAATGCAGCGGCCCATCTCCTAACGGGGACGGGTCCCCATGAGCATGTTACACCTGTGCTCCGTACTCTGCACTGGCTCCTATTTTCTTCCAGGCCCAATTTAGGGTGTTGGTGATGACCTATAAAGCCCTATATGGCTTGGGTCCTGCTTATCTGCGAGACTGCCTCAGGCCCCGGGTCATTTCGTGGCCCTTGCGGTTGGCCGGGGGTGCCCGACTCGAAGTCCCCCAGGTATCCCAGGTGGCGACAGCGGAGAGGGCGTTCACAGTGGCTGCACCTCGTCTGTGGAACTCCCTCCCCATGGAGGCCCCTCTGTGCCCAGTCCTCCCCTCTTTCCGAAGATATTGTAAGACCTGATTGTTCCACTGGGCCTTTGGGGGGGAGGGAGGGGTTGGGGGGAGGGTTTTTCTGCCTTTTAGCTTTTCTGTTTTTAGTATTTTAATATTTAAAATATTTGTAGTATTTTACATGGATTTTATAGTTTATTGTGATTGTGTTGTGTTGTTCGCCGCCCCGAGCTGCCAGTGTGCAGGAGGGTGCGGGATATAAATATTTGTAATAAAAATAAAAATACATAAACAAACTCTGGCTTGTTTCGTTGTCCTTATTTCTTTTCCACCTCAAACGGGCCATAGTCGGCCAGGCATTCATTATATAACCTGTGTAATTTTTCTGGATTCCATTGACATGATGTTCAGCAATACTTCTCATTCCATTGTCCCGCATGATGTATCACACCATTCACAGCCATACTTCTTTGGTGCCTCCGGTAACTTTGACTCTGAAATTGCTTTATCTGTCTCGACACTTCCCCCTTCAGTCCAGTTACTCGTTCCACTTTTGTCTTCCCCTTCTATTTGGACTTCTCTTTAGAAGTGTTGGGATAGCACCCCTTCCATCTACTTTTAGATTTTTCTCATCGCATTTATCTGCAGATTCTGTTTGTTCTGTCTGTGTGACTCGATATTTCTGGGCCAGGGTACCATACAGGTCGTGACATCACAGGTCTCATGTCCTATTTGCATCTCTGTCTCAACGCCAACTCTATAGTAGCTATCAGTTTGGATGCCCATTTCTCGGTGATCCACTTCTGTCTGAGTTCCCCCATCTATGTCACCTCTGTTGCATTCGTTACAAACTGTTTGGACTCATTTCTAGTCTTGTGAAATTCCCCCTTGAGTACAGGATTTATAGCTGTTGCCTTGTTCAAGATATAATTTTCCACAGTTTCAATAGCACCTCACATCAGTGCAGTTTATCAGGAGGTGTAGGATTACACCCATTGAGTCTCCGCAGCTAGTCAGTTCTCTCAGAACTCCCTAGAACTCCGTGCTCATTTGTCTGAGTGTTCTCTCAGCTCATGTAGCCAGCTGCCTCCTGTCAGCTGACTTCCGTTGACTTCGTAGCATGTATTCTTGAAGGGGCAGTGCTCTAATCCCTTCCCACAGAGTCTAAATTAGTCTGAACCCCTGTGATTCTCTCACAGTAAGATTTTATGATGCAGTGGGATTTGATAATTACATTTTAAATATCTACAAACTATGCTTTCATGTGATTATTACCAGTGCATATTTGTTAGATGACTTGTGTTTTAGTTTTGACATCTCATGGGGGAAAGTGTCTTATGAGCTTCAAGTCAATACGAATAGTGCTGCTAAAAATAATGAGGTCAAAACCGATATCCTTTTAGCAGATCAAAGAACATGAAGGCAGTGTTTCCCAAAGAAATATTTAAATAATGTATCAAATGCCTTGCAGTTATATGTAGAAATGTATAACAACATTCCACCCATTTTCATTTCAAAACACTCAGTAAAATGTTCATCCTTTCAGTATTACACCAAATAGTTGCCACAAAGTTCAGATTAATGTAAGCTATTTTTATTCTGAAACAATTCTCTATGACATGGTTAAAACAATGGCAAATTTTGTTTTCTCCTTCTCCTTCAGAAATCCCAGATTCTCTCAGATACCATTTAAAAATTGGAATTTGTGAAAACAATATACATGGTGGGGGCAGTCCTTTTAGGAAGGAAACAGCTGTATTAGTAGTATAAATATAATAAAGCTACATAATTTTGCCATTGCTTCCTCAAATTCTCTTGTATATTACAGAGGTGCGAGAGCGCCTCTATAGTTAAGGCAAGGAGTAAGCTGCATTAAAACCTTTACAATTCTACTGCTTACAAACTTGAGATGGTGACTCTTATTAACTTGTAATTTGGCCTGGAGGGTCCTTTGGGTCAGGGGGGAGAATGTATACAACATTGAAGGAAATCAAACAAGAAAATTGCAGCCGTATAAACTTTTGATTCCACAAGGGTTTCATTGTGGTGGTGATGTCATAGCGTACAGGGAAATGTTAGAAAATTGAGTTGTCGGGTCCTGTGTCCACTTTTCTGTTTGGTTTGTCAATATGTTCTTTAGTTTTTTATTTGGAAAGTGCTGAAGTCCCCATGTTGTGCTGTGGCTGGAATTATGTAGCTTCCCTGTTTAACTGTCTGGGTAGAACATCATGATGTCAGCCTGCCGATATGTCAGCCCTGCCCCCTGCTAGGAAATCTTTCCCCAACTGCTGGCTGGCAACAGTAGGGATGCTTGGAGTCTCAAGGGGCAGAGCATACTGTCCCAAGTGAATTACAGAAGGGAAGATGGATGCTGTGCTGGAAGGCTTTCTCGTTGTGCAGGAGCACCTGGGTTGAGAGTAAAAATACCAGGAAAGGAATGGAACTGGGTAATGACTCCTAGAGTGGAAGGGTTCCTCCTAAAATCACACCCAACAGGGGACCAGTTCACCCCATTCATCCTCTCCCTCACCCACAGACCCCTAGCCCCCACATCCCTCTCTCCCGCATTAACCCTCAAACACGCCTTCACCCCAGACCCCACACCCATTTCCCCCATTAATTCCAAACTCCTTTCCCTCCTTATTCATCCAAACACCCTTCCCCACTCATCCCAAACCCCTCCACATACTCTCTCTACCCCATTCACCTGCAACCACCTCTTCCTCCCCCATTCACACCAGTTACCCACACCCCTCCCCCCTCATTAATCCTCAAACACCCCATTCACGCCAGCCCCAACACCCCTCTTTTCTCACCTCCTCCCACTTCATCTCCCCATGTCCTCCTCCCTTGTATCTTTACCCTCCCTTTCTTCCTACCCTTCACTTCCCAGTCCCCCTTTTCTTCTCCTCTTTTTACTCTTTCCTCTGGGAACCATTTGGAATTTCAAATCCTAAAACATCACTGTTCATGTCTCTCCCATTAACCCCCAAACACTGCTGCCCTCCTCCATTTCAGGGGATGGGGTGAATGGGGGAACAGGGAATTTGGGAGTTTATTTATTTATTTTTACATTTTTACCCTGCCCTTCTCCAAAGACACAGGGCAGCTCACAACATCAAAATTTAAAAAATCAGAATATAAAATACAGTACTACATTAAAATCCCTTAAAACCCCATCATCCCACCCACCCTGCCACCCCCCAATCCTCCTCCCCAAACCTCTCTATCCAGTTCCACCAAACCCTATTATTTCCTGCCAAATGCCTGGCCAAACAAAAGGATCTTACATCTCCTCCAGAAAACAAACAGGCTTCGGCTTAGGTGGACCTCCAGGGGGAAGGAGTTCCATAATTGTGGGGCAGCAACCAAGAACGCCCCCTACACATCCTTGATGCAACAACTTTCTCAATAGTTGGCACTCACAAGATAGAGCCCTTGGTCTACCTCAGAGGCCACGATGGGACATAGGGGAAGAGACAGTCTTTCAGATACCTGGGGCCCAGGCCATTTAGGACTTTATGGGTTGAAATCAGCACTTTAAATTGTGCCCAGAAAGCTACTGACAGGCAGTTCAGACTCCAGAGCACTGGTGTAATGTGCTCCCAGTGACCTGTCCCTGACAGAAGGCAGGCCACTGTGTTCTCCACCAACTGCAGCTTCCAAACAGTCTTTAAGGGCAGCCACACGTAGAGTTCATTGAAGTAGTCTAGCCTCAAGGTTACAAAGGCATGGAAGATGGTGGTCAGATCTGAATATTATAAAAAAGGTCACAACCTTCTGAACAGATGAAGTTGGTAAAAAGTAGGACTGAAACGTGTTCTCAAGTTATTCTCAATTATCATTGAGAATCACGGTTCTCAACTCATTTTAGTTGAGAAATTATAATAAAAGAATACCAATTCACGACATTCCTTGGTCAAGAAATTTTTCTTGAAATACCTTTTACCATTTGCCGCAATTTACTGTTTACAATTTACCGCAATTTACCATATACCGGTTATTTCAATTTACCATTTACCGTATACCAATTTTCTGTGTACCACTTGCTGTGTATCACCTTCGTCCCAGTAATGCACATGCCTGAAATGCCAAATGCCACATTGCGCATGCGTATTACTGGATAAACATAGTACAGAGTAAATCGTTGGGTTAAACCCAGCACTTTGAATTGTGCTCGGAAAGCTATTGACAGGCAGTTCAGACTCCAGAACACCGGTGTAATACCGATTCACGAGATTTCTCAGCTGAGAAATTTTTCTCAAAATACCTTTTTGACGATGCAATTTACTGTTTACAGTTTGTCACAATTTACCGGTTATCGCAGTTTACCATATTTGGCAAACAGTAAATTGCAGTAACCAGTATGCAGTAAATGGTATTTTGAGAAAAATTTCTCGACTGAGATCTCGATCTGTTGTTGAGATTACACCGACATTTTGGTGACCATTCTTGATTCTCACAATATTTTTGTGAGAAAAAAAAATGATTCTCATTTCAGCCCTAGTAAAAAGCTCTCCTGGCAACTGCCGCAACCTGACAATCCAAGCACAGCAATGGATCCAAGAGCACCCCAAGGCTGAGAACCTGAGTGATCAAGGGAGGCTGGACCCCATCAATGGCAGGGATTCTCACATCCCCAGGTCTCAAGATCAGCCAGCCATCATCACCTCAGTCTTCTCTGGATTCAGTTTCAATCAGCTTGCCCACATTCAGTCCCCAGTGAAAGCCAGGTACTGGGTAAGCACCAAGACTGCAGGACTGGGTCATATGAAAAGGAGAGATAGATCTGAGTGTCATCCACATATTGATGGCACCTTACTGCAAATCTTCAAACGATCTCACCCAGAGGCCTCAGCTACACATTGAAAAGGAGTGAGGACAAGATGGAACCCTGCGGAACCCAACAAGGGAGTTCCCAAGTGGACAATGAGCCACCACCCATCACTACCCTCTGGGTTCTCCTAGCCAGGAATGAGCAGAACCACTCAAGAGTAGCCCCACGCACTCCAGCCAGGTCTTGCAGCCATGTCAACAACACCCCATGGTCAGAATCATTGGCCACTGAAAGATCTAACAGAATCAGCAGGGTACAATTTCCCCAGTCAATTTCCAAGCAGAAATAGTCAACCAAGGCCACAAGTGCAGTCTCAGTGCTGTGCCCAAGACGAAAGCCTGACTGACATGGGTCCAGGAAACCGATAGCATCTAGATGAGCCTGGAGTTGCAAGGCAACCATCCGTTCAATAACGTTCCCTAAAAAGGGGAGGTTAGAGACAGGGCGTTAGCTGGCAGGGGAGGAGTGTGGGCCACTGTGGAGACTGTGTGGCCCCTTTCTCTTGGAGCCTAGAGACTTTGGCTCAAAATGCAGAGAGGGGCATAACAAGGTAGGAATAGGGCCCGTGCCGCTGATATACCCCTCTCCAATGACACCCCCTCCAGGGAGGACTGTGGGTGACTCTGGAGACTGGATCGTCTCTCTATATACATCCCACATCCATCAAACCTGTTCTTCCATATGCAGGCCTCACAAATACTGACCTCTCCTGTTGCCCACACCCAAATGAAAGCAAAGAAAGCAGGATATCAAA
Organism: Sphenodon punctatus; assembly: GCA_003113815.1. NCBI lineage: Eukaryota > Metazoa > Chordata > Lepidosauria > Sphenodontia > Sphenodontidae > Sphenodon > Sphenodon punctatus. Next base: position 4,062,030 of record QEPC01011255.1, on the reverse strand, counting down.
GGGCAGCCCCTGCAATTGGGAGCTTCAGAGTTGCCCCCAAACAGGAAGAGGATTGGGGAAGAAAGACCAAGGGAAAGCATGGATGTGTGGAGGCTAAGTTGGAAGCAAGCACAATACGTGATACTGTACAACATTTTTACTGCTTGCATGGCGTGCAAGTTAATGCAGGAGCCTTAACTAACCATTTCCATGCCTTCTGGTGCATAGTTGAATTTGTAAGAGCCTCAGCCTTAACTACTGTCTTAAACTGGGAGGTTTTTTGAACATGGATTATTTTAGAGGGGAATGTATTAGTTCAGCAGAACACTGGCATTCTCTCATACTGTTCTCAGTCCTCCTTAAAGTATTTTGGAATTTTTTCCCATGGGAAGAACACAGAGATAAGAAATGTTTCAACCTTATTTCTAAGATTCTCCCAAAAGTTCTGTTATGCTTCCACCGGTGAATCACTGTAAGTCTGGGTTTCTTTAAACTGAGAAATAAATCACAATCTAAGCTAATCTTCTGTAGATCATCGCATGAAGAAGAAACCCAGACCCTCACAAATTGCTTTTGGGGAGGAGAGAGGGATTAGCACCTCCCAGGGAGTGCCTACAGGGAGGAGATGGCCTAGGAGAACTCCTCCGGGGTGGTGTGGAAGTCTTTCTCTCTCTCTTTTAAAAAAAAAAAAAAAAAAAGGTTCTCTCCACTCTTGAAACCAGTTGCTGAAATGCCATAGAGCTGGGAGGCAGTGGGAGTGGACCGGGCCTGGAGCATCAAAGCCAGTGGTTAGGTCACTTGAAGTTGACATTTGGATCCAGTGGCCCCCATACACCGTAAGTCTGTACCACCCTGCTTTAAATTAACCTCTATGACATGGGAAGTGTCACGTCGGCAACTTTGTCGGCGCACTCCCCAAATGAAGACGAGGACACGCTCAATGGAATCAAACGGCTGCACTCTTTATTTAATATTAACAAATGGAAGGGGGGGATGGGGGCACACCTCCCGCCTCCCCCCCTTCCTGAACTGGGGTCCTTATCTCTAATAACCCTACTAACTACTAACTAACAACCCCCTTTTAGGAGGTCCCCTCTCCTCTCAGTCCCCGCACTCTGTGCGTACCTCTTTCCCATTTTCCATTAATTGAGAGGGTAACCTCCTGTTCCTTCTTTACTATTAACTTACGCCCTGCCTCGTCCCCTGGGTTTCCCCAGGCCGGGCGGGTTGTTTGTGCCTGCCCCATCTCTGGGGTTAATTTCAGCAAAGGTTGAGAACACCGTTACCCGCTGTTTGGCAGATGCTTCTCCCAGCAGGTGCAGCTGTCCGTCTCTCCCTTCAGGTTGGCCATACAGTGGGCCGCACTGTGGCGACTATGCCATGGACTTTCCCATCTCTGAAGGAGATGCTGCTACCCATGCTATTCTAACTTATAACTTCAAACCTTGTAACTTCAGACCTTGGGCTTACCTCTGCCCATCGCCCACCCCAAAGAGTGCGACATTTGGAACCTACCACTCATCGATTGTTCCTCTCACCTTGTACCGAATCAGCAATTCACTCCGGGAAAGGCGAAAAACCCCTTCGCCCTTTCTGGCCAATTTGGGCTCAGGGAAAATTCCTTTCCGGCTCTAACTCACAACCAGCTGCAAGCTCGGAGTGGTGCCTTTAAAGAGGGAGGGTGGGTGGGTGCACGTCTTCCCCCCCGCTCTAGCCACCCGGAATGCGGCACCAGAGCAGGGGATCTAAAATGGCGCCTGGGATCTCGCTGGTCTCGCGAGACTCCCGGGCGCATTTGTTTCTGCCCCCGTTGCTCTGCAACGGGGGCCCCTCCTCCCTGCAAGCCTGTGCGGCCGAGAAACCAGAGCCATATCCTCATCTTTCCCCGCTCAGGGGAGTGGGGGGGGCAGGCGTTGCCAAACCCCCGCCGCGGCTAACACGGAGGGGGGTTTGTCGGCGCACCCCCCAAATGAAGACGAGGACATGCTCAATGGGATCAAATGGCGGCACTCTTTATTTAATATTAACAAACGGAAGGGGGGGATGGGGGCACACCTCCTGCCTCCTCCCCTTCCTGAACTGGGGTCCTTATCTCTAATAACCCTACTAACTACTAATTAAGAACCCCCTTTTAGGAGGTCCCCTCTCCTCTCAGTCCCCGCACTCTGTGCGTACCTCTTTCCCATTTTCCATTAATTGAGAGGGTAACCTCCTGTTCCTTCTTTACTATTAACTTATGCCCTGCCTCATCCCCCGGGTTTCCCCAGGCCGGGTGGGTTGTTCATGCCTGCCCCATCTCTGGGGTTAATTTCAGCAAAGGTTGAGAACACCGTTACCCGCTGTTTGGCAGATGCTCCTTCCAGCAGGTGTGGCCGTCCGTCTCTCCCTTCAGGTTGCCCATACGGTGGGCCGCACTGTGGCGACTATGCCATGGACCTTCCCATCTCTGAAGGAGATGCTGCTACCCATACTATTCTAACTTATAACTTCAAACCTTGTAACTTCAAACCTTGGGCTTACCTCTGCCCATCGCCCCCCAAAACCAGCTTGGCTTGTTTGCCGCCACACCAAAACCACCGATTATCATCCTCAATTGTTGCTTCAGAACCTCAAGGTACAACTCACATCCCAAGTCTGATAGGTGAACCCTATCACCTCCAAAGAGTTTGTCCCTATCGTACCGGATATCCACATGCTTAATCACCTGACCCCCCCTTTGCCGTAGCCAATTCCCGATTTCGGCGTTAGCTCTTCATCTGGCCCGGTCGACCCGACCTGGGTGCTCCGCTGTGGCCCATACCCTCCGAGGAAGCATATCTGACCAGACAATTGTGCATGCCAGGAACCTGTCCTGAACTACCTTCAGGTCCAACTTTACCTGTTTTGTCAGGCCCAGCCCCGTTGCTCTGGGGAGGTTGTTTTCCCCAAGGTGAATAACCAGCACCTTGGGCGCCGGGAAGGTTTCCCGTGCCCCTGTTAACGTCGGAAGGAGTTGCTCCCATAGCATCCCCCTCCTACCGACCCAGAAAATATTTGCTCGATCACTTAGGCCCAGCTGGGTACCCCACCCACTGCGTGCAGCCTTCTTCCCTGCCCAGTGGATGATGCTGTATCCGATGATCCACACAACGCATCGTTCTTGTCTCACTGGTGCTTCTGCAAAAGATATAACATAGGTCAATAACTCGCTGCGGTTGCTAAGCCAGGTCGACTGACACGTGGTCTGGTTTCCCTTATATAAGATCGGTAGGCAGATGATCTCCATCTCCCTATTGCCTGGATCCTTTCATCTGATAAACCCATGTCTGCTGCCACCGATGCCGCCCCTATCCTGAACGAATGAGCACTGTAGCTCCCCTGGTCAAGCCCTGTCAACCTCACACATCTGCTCAGGACCGCCCCAAACTGGTACCGTGTCAGCGGGGAACCGTCATCGTGTAAGAAAAGTGAACCCGCAACCCTTGGGCGGGACCCCAGATATTTCCTCATTACCCCGACGGGGCAGATATGGGGGTCCCCAGCTGGGTGCAATCTAACCCACCGTCCTCTTCCCCTCTGATCAGTCCTGGACCTTCTCAGATGTAGGATGAGGGTATCGCCATTCCACGACACGTCCCTTAACTTTAACGTTCGACCTGACCTGTCTCTTTGAGAGTCGGCTACCATCTTGCCAATACGGAAGGCTCCGAACAAAGCAATGCGGAAAACCGTGGTAAAAAGGTCGCATTCCCTACTGGAAAAACAGACCTTTCCCAGTGCCTCAATCAGGGTCAACAATATTGGTGACGTGATTGGAGCCCGGGTATCCTGACTGGGGGGAACTTGGCGGGCCCAACTCTCCTTCAAATGGTTTATAAAGAAACCGTTATCAGGGGAGGGGTGTCCGGCCAGATGACTCGTAAAAATGATGGCAGATATTCTCCCCGCAATTGTGCCCGGGGCCAGTCCATTCGCCCGCAACTGCATGGCGTACTGTAGTATGCACCCCTCTGCTATGTGGAAACCTATGCCCCACCCTTTTTGACACCTGAAATCCTGGAATTCGCTGAACGCCTTCTCATACGCCCGCCTGGTTCTGGGTGCGAGGGATCCCTGCACTGCCTGGTAAAGTTCTACAATCCAAGGCTCCACATGTCCCTCGGGAACGGGTCGGGTTTCTCGTTGGCCTCGGGGGCCAGCTGGCAGAAGTGGTCTGCCTGAAATCGAGAAAGGGCATCGGCGATGCCATTGGCAATCCCCAGCACGTGCTTGGCATCGAATAAGATATTTGCTCTCAAACACTTGAGGACAAATGCCAGCACCAGCCGCATGACCCTCTGCGATCTGGAAGACAGCTTGTTGACAACATGGACGACCGCCATGTTATCACACCAAAATAAAACCTTCTTGTTGGCGAATTCAGCTACCCACAGCTCCACCACCACCACGATGGAAAAAAATTCCAGGAATGTAAGGTCCCGTGTTATCCGACGTTCCACCCATGTGGCCGGCCAGGGGGCCGTGCACCACTTCCCCCTGAAATAAACTCCAAAGCCATGCCCCCCTGCCGCATCCGAGTGTATCTGGAGCTCCGCCTCCACTAGGAGTTGCTGCCGCCAGAAGCTAACCCCGGTGTAGCCCACCAGAAAGGATTCCCAGGTCGCCAAATCCTCCCTCATCTCCGCTGTCACCCTGATGTGGTGATGCGGGGGATGGTCACTCCCTACCAGGGCGTACAACCGGGACATGAATGCTCGCCCAGGGGCAATGACCCGGCAGGCGAAATTAAGGCTGCCTAGGAGTGACTGCAATTCCCGAACTGTCACTTTCTTTTCTCCCCCCACTCTGCATACCGGCTCCCCCAGCGTCCGTAATTTATCCTCCGGGAGCCTTGAAAGGGACATTTCCATGTCAAGCTCTATGCCCAAATAGGTTAGTTTGGTTGTTGGGCCTTCTGTCTTTTCCTGCGCTAACGGTACCCCTATTTCCCTTGCCACCTCTTGAAATGCCAGCATTGCCTGCTTGCAAATTGGTGGTGCCCGCCCTTTCCGCGAAGAGGAAATCATTGAGATAGTGCATGATCCGACCGCCACGTGTGCATCGACGCGTGATCCACTCCAATACCGTACTGAACTTCTCGAAGGCCGTGTATGAGATTGAACATCCCATGGGCATCGCCTTGTCAAAGTAAAACTGGCCCCCGAACTCCATGCCCAACAGCTCGAAGTCATCGGGGTATACAGGTAGGAGGCGCAATGGCGATTTGATGTCACACTTTGCGAGGAGGGCAATGTTCCACAAGCATGCACCATTTCGACCGCCGAGTCAAATGAAGCGTACCGCACCGAACAAAGTTCAAAGGGTATTGCATCATTCACCGACTCGCCCTTGGGATAGGACAAGTGGTGAATCATGCGGAATTCCCCCGGGGTCTTTTTTGGTACGATTCCCAGGGGGGATATCCGCAGGGTTGGCATAGGCAAGGATTCGAAGGGGCCCTGGATTCTACCCTCATTCACATCATTGGCAATTTTTTGATGCACGATATCCTCATTTCCAACAACGGATTTCAAATTCCTTGCCCCCAGGTGATACCGTGGGCCCACTGTTGGGATCCTGAAACCCCGTTCAAATCCCTCCACAACATACTCTGCAGTTACTCTATCGGGGTAATCTTGGATGGCGGCCTCCAATGCCTTATGACGAACTGGGGTTGGGGACCTTGCCCACCGCCGCTGAGGGCCCACCTTGTCCTGAGGCACCCTGTCTGGTGTTTGCCCGCCCTTGCGTTCTGTTTCCATATTGGCAGAAACGGGAGCATGCTGAGGCGGAATGATCCCCGCTGCACTGAGTGCATGCATGTTTAAACCTGCACTGGGCACGAAAACACCGCCCTCCATCATTAAAATCCCAGCACGTCGGTCCCACTGGGGACTGTCATGCTCGACCGGCCGGCGACCCCCCTTGTGTGTTCACCGGTCTGGTGAGGACATGCCTGCTATCAGACCGTGGTGTATACCTGGTGCAACTGATGCACTGTAGCCAAATATCTGGGGCGTGGACGTCCCACCTTATTCTGGGGTTGTTGGCTGCCCTACACCGAAATGACTCGTCATAGCGCAGCCATGCACTGGGGCCCCCAGTGTCGAATGCCCTTCGCACTATATCGGAGTACTTGAGCATCTCCAGGCCACGGTCTGGGAATTTAATCAATGTTACTCCCATATAGATTGTGTAGGCCACCGTCCAGTTGGACCACGACCTCTCGGCTTTTGGCCTCTTAAACCTTTCTTTTTCCTTCTTTTCCTGCTTGTCATTAGGGTCCAGGATCGGGTCGCTGAAAAGGAGGGTGAATATGTCTATGTATTTGCCACTCCAGACCTTCTCCTTGGTAGCCTGGAGGAGATGCTCCCCTAGGGGGGCAGACACATCCGCGTGCCCTCCCGACAGGGGGCGTGCCTCCCCCTTACTCGCACAGCAGTGGGTCATTGCTCATCCACAGCACTGGGGGGCCCCCCAAACGTGAACTGCTGCTGTGTAACCCTGGTCTGTGCCGCCCGAGCACCCCCCCCAGTGGGTTGGGTGCGATTGTCCGAATGCAGATGGGTTTCCACCCACCCCTTGCCATGTCTGGCCCCGGCACCCCCATTCCTGAGTGCCCCTATCGACAGTGGAGTCTAGTGGGTGGGGTCGATAACATTCCATGTTCCATTGCCCATTCCCTTCTTCCCCCCATGGGTCGCCCCATTCCTCACCTGCCCACGGTTCTGGGTCCCCCCTGAACCGCTGGTCGCCAGTGTAGCTTCCAGGACCACCGTGTGTGTGGTGCACTCCTTCCGGCCTGTCCTCTGCCACTTGCCTTCCTTCCCGCGGGGAATCGCCCCAAGCTAGGGGTATAATGAATTGGAAAGGGGCTTTCTACTGCTCCTCTCTACTTTAAGTAGTTCCCAGAAAGAATTCTGCTGTTTCCCTGTCCCAGAGGGGTCCAGTGCTTGTGAGTTCCAACCAGCTGTCTCTGTTTAAGAGAGACAACTGCAATTATTCCAACCAGTACCTTTGTTTAAGAAAGGCAACTGCAACTATCCCAACCAGCCACCTTTGTCCCAGGGAGATTTTACTGCAAATATTCCAACCAGCTGTCCCTGTTCAAGAGAAGCAACTGCAAATTATCCTAACCAGTTATCTCTGTTCCGGGGAAAGGCTGCTGCAATAATAGTTAACGAAAGAGAGAGAGAGAGAGAGCAGGTCCTTTTCAATTCTCGGGATCCAGTGGAAATACTTCAGTTTGAGAGGGGGGAATTACTCCTTTTTCTATTTCAGTAATGAGTCTTTTATTCAATCAAATAGACATTTATTCAATAATATCACAGCAATTTAGCATACCAATTACCAAAGAGACACTTGCATTCACATTTGCACCCATCTACCCTTGTCTACCTAAAAATACATACAAAAGCACATATTCTTACGTGATCAGAGGCCGATGGCCTGGTTCCGGAGGAAAGCAGTCAGGGGGCCCAAGAGGCCGTTGTAGAACTCCCTAGATAGAGGAGTCCCAAAAGGGGCAACTATCACCAAGCTCGTCGGCCCCCCTAAGGGGTAGCGATCGAGGACCGTGAAGGCAAGGAACTAATACAGAGATAAGCCTTATATGCTGTGGCTGTCTTGTGATTATTCAGAGTGCGGGGTTGTCAGTACTAAGCTTGTGGAGTGCTCCCATTGGCTGGCCCAAATCTGGGGTGCTTAGTCATGATGTGAGGTTTGTTCTGACCAGTAAAGTTATGCCCCCTCCTCCTCCCTCCGGAGATGGGGGGTCACACTTCCTGGCCCTCAATTAGTTCGCACATCCTTCTGAGAGTCATATATTTGTTTGATAACAACCACACTCTTATTTGTTCAGCTTGGCCTCTGTTATCAGTTCCTGTGAATTACCAACATAGTTTGTTGGGGAACAAGAGGTCCTGATTACTTCCCCAGCATCATTTGTTCTTTCTTAGGCCATCTCCTGATTATTGCCAATACTGATCATTCTTACTCATGCTTCTGTTCTTTAAATCAAAACATTAACACATATGCGTAATAGTATCTTGCCTAATTTCTAACGTTCTACATAATTCTAAATAGCAGTCCCAATGGCCCATAAAAGTTACATTCCAAGTATTATAGCTCCAATGTGTGTTCTTGGTTACATTTTAACACAATGAGGGGTACAATAACATCCAGTGTGTATTGCTGTTACATTTGTGTCAAGGAAGCACCTTTTTGGTTCAATTACAGAGAGTTATTTACAACAATCCCCCATGTATGCTCTGGCTCATTTGTCTCAGAGAGGCATCTTTGTCTTGGTTACAATTTAACACAGAGTTAGTTTATGGCACATTTGAATCAAAGAAGCATTTCTGATCTCAGTCACATTGCAGCAAGGAGATTAGCACTTTAGGGGTTCAAGCCATATCATAATAGGGGCATGGGCGATGAGTCCTCTCTCCTCCTACTGGGTCCTGGTTCATTGTCCCTGTAACGAGATGGAACCGCGCAGCGCCTCCCCAGGCAGGTAGTTCCCCTCGCCACCATAGAGACATTACCCCTCCCCACCGTGGAGTCTCCCAATCCCGCATTGGCCTCGGTGTAATACTCAGTTGTTCCCCTTCTTGTGCATTTTCCAGCTCCTCTATCCACGACTGGTAACCTGCCAACTGTTCCTGCATTGCTCACAGGACTTCGGCCTGCTGAGCCCCATCTCCTCCTTTGCCCCTCTGACCTGTTCCCTTTTGCGCAGGCCCCCCCCCTTTTCTTTGCCTGGGGGGTCTTCTTTGCCCTTCGTTTCTTGGGTGGCATCACTCTCAACTACCCCCCGCTGTTATTAAACTGAAAAAAGGGGGGACCTAAGACCAGGAATTATAGGGTAGCGTTAAGGGGGGGAGCAAACCGAAGCCTGTGTGGCCTGAGTGGCCAAGGCGAAACTGTTTCGTGTCCTGTTCCTCACCAGGCACACAACCTTCACCCTTCAGTAGGCACTGACCCTGTTGGGTCTTTCAACAGTGGCGCTGGGCCCTTCCCCCACCACCAACCCCCTGGTACTTTCAAGCCACAAGCCCAGTTGTGCCAGGCCAGACCCTGTTGGTCCTTGTCCCCAGCCACTAGGCCGGCTGGACCTCACCCCTAGCCACGTGGGTGTTCCCACACCGGGCGTATGGGGGGGGGGCCTACACCAGACCTCATGGCCCAACAAGCCCTGGGGGGGAGGGGCTCACGCCAGACTCGGCTGGGCCTGTTCAGCGGCCACAGGCCCCGTTGGGCCTTTACACCACCCCCTCAAGCCCTCGGGGGGGGGCTTTGCCCTACTTAGGCCCCGACGGACCTACCCGTTTTCTCCCCGCCCAAGGGGGGGGGCGTCGGGCCTCAAATCTCTATGGCCACCCTTTCCTTTGGTGGCCCTCTGCCCCTCACTTGATCCTCTGTCCTGCGCACGAGCCCCGCCACCTGACTCAGGCCACCCGTTCGTGCAGCACGTCTTCTCCCCCGCTCTAGCCGTGCGGAATGCTGCGCCAGAGTGGGGGATCTAAAATGGTGCCCGGGATCTCACTGGTCTCGCGAGACTCCCAGACGCGTTTGTTTCTGCCCCCGTTGCTCTGCAATGGGGGCCCCTCCTCCCTGCCAGCCTGTGCGGCCAAGAAACCAGAGCCGTGTCCCCGTCCTTCCCCGCTCAGGGGAGTGGGGGGGGCAGGCGGTGTCAAACCCCCGCCGGGGCTAACGCAGAGGGGGGATTCTGGGGCATGAGCTCTGTGCCTATTATACAAATTCCTATCAAATTTCTATTTGTATAGCAATGAAGACACCTATTGGGCCAATGTTTGGTTGGGTTAGGCTGAATAGTGGGTGAATCTTTAAAAGTTTGATGTTTTCTTGATCAAAATCAGATAATTCTTTAAATTATGAGCATGTGTGATCATCATCAGCTGTTCCCATTCCCCTCTGTCATCTCTGACCTGTTTTAGCTTCCTACTCTGCCTGCATATGCTAAAAGGAGGAGTTTTTCTGATATAGTATATAGTGTCTAAGTATTGTGAATCTGCTTCTCAGCATTTCTTATTCACACTGATGAAGGAAATCTTCTCATCCTTAAATAATGTAGTTATACTTGATTGCTAGGGACTGCTGTACATAGAGGTAATATAATAAACATTTTGTTGTGATGTACAACTCAATAGATAGCTGTTCTGTAACTCTCCAGAGCCCTATTGTGCTTCTAATGGCTTCTTGGTGACACAAGCAGTAATATAAGAGAAAGCAGTATCATGTGAATTGCAGTATAGTCAAAATGTACTCCTCAGCCCTTTCACTTATTCTAAAATTAAAATTAAAATGTAGTATTCTGTGGAGAATTTAATTTTTGTTTAGTGATGCAGAATGTTTCCCATAAAAGAAAAAGCAACTTCAATGAGTCAGTGTATGCTATTAGTCAGACACCTTCCTCAGTGCTTTGTATATTAATCAGATTAACATACTACATTAGAGTATTTGATGAAAACATCATTAAAGTATTTTTCAGCAAACTAGACAAGCTTTACTTTCTACATCAGCAATGTTTTCTTATGGGATGTAGGTGTCAATTTAAAAGTTCCAAAGTTAGTCTTGATGACTCTTTAGAGAGTTTCACTGAAAAGAAATCAGAAGGCGATAACTTTTTATGTATGAAGATACAGTGTATGCTGCGTCTTTCTATTCATGCTTTATCTGGCCATGACAAAAGCTGGTGCCTCGATAATAAACTAACTAAATTCATGCTTTATCATAACAATAAGACATAAAAGTCTATGCTTGGGTGTTTTTAAACAAGATGCTACCCTGTATAGCCACTCATTGACCAAATGCCTGTTTGAAGGTGGTGTGTGGGGATGCACGCTCCCGTGAACCACGCAGCACCCACTCATGGCCACTTACAGGGTACTGCTGAAAAATCTGGAGTGTGCTGTGAGGGGCAAGCCAAAAAAGGGCATGGGGACAGATGCCCGCCCACACATCCTGTGCCTATATGAACTGGGGCGCCCACCCATAATGACAGGCGGGTCAGCAACTGGTCTCCTCCCCACCCATAGCCCTGCCAGGAAGAGCTGTGGCGATGTCTTAAAGGACACGCATGCAAAATACACCACCATGCTGGCTCAAAGCACAACAAAACCCCTTGCAGTGAATGAGAGAAGAGACAATGCCATGGAGGACAGCAGCTCAGACAAGCTTCCTGTATGTCCCACCCAGTAACATGCACCTCCGTTGTAGCCTGGGACTGCCAGCAGCTGTAGTGACTGTACCAGATCCTGGGCAGGAAGAGGTTACTGTCTGCTGCAAGTTCCTGTTTCCATGGTGTCCACGGCTGTGTGTCATGGCAGAGGGCAAGCAGTTGGGCGGGACTTGGAGTGCGAGTGTTGCTGGGCAGGGGGGAGGAAGGGGGAATGGTTGCCCCTGCGAGTTGTTTACAGGTTGGTCGGTGGTGGGAGTGTGTGGACGCTGCCTAAGTGGGTGAAGTGGGTATCATGGGAGCCACCCATTAGAATCCCTCCCCACTCACTCCACATGTGTGGGTGCTCCGCAGCCATTCCACTCAGTGGCCATGGACCCATCTGTTGCAGCTTGGCAGTGGATAGTGCTAAGTCTCGTCAGGATTAGACCCCCCAAATTACTCAGTCACGCAGGGAATTAGCATTCGTAGCAGTGTATTCATATACAGTCCTTCACCATAAGCTAGCTAAGCCACATATACAACCCCTCCGACCCCCTTTGCCTATTTAGCCCCAAGCTCAGCCAGATAGCAGTCCACTGGCTGGCTACTCACAATCACTGTTTACAGACTTCTTCAGGTTAGCCTCACTCCATGGCCACCTTCTAGTCAGCAACAGCAGTGTGCACTCTTTGGCCTCCAGACAGCTTCTGCCTCTTCTCTTCTTGCTTCCTGGGTTTTATTCTCTTGAGTCGCCATGGCTTTGGTCTCACTCAGTCTCTCTTAAAGGGCCAGTGGCCCACAGGGACTCTGCCCTGTTAAACCCTCCTCAAGCCTTGCTCGTTTAAAAACAACCCATATTGTCCTGGAGCTATGCATCTTGTTTGTATTTTGATGCAGAATACTAATGGCAAAATGATGTTGGCCATTTGAGATATAATAATGAGGAAAGTTAATGTTCTGCAATGACAGACAGCTATTGCAAACACATCTGCATTATTTTTAAAAGGAGGGGAAACTACAATGCTTTTTTAAATGATCAGTATTAACAGTTTGATCAAAGTTATAGCTTTATCATTTATATATAATTTTATATTTATCATTTATACAGTGCTTTCAGTGATCAAAGTTCTTAAAATCCTTATCTAGCTGATCTTCACCATAACCCTGTGAGGTATGTCATTATTATTAGGGATGCGTGAACAGAACCAGGTTTGAATGTTCGGCCGTTCGGTGGTTCGAGTAGAACGTTAAGTTCAGATTCAGTGTTCGGTTCAGTCGGGCTCGTTTTGGTCTTTAGTTCGGTGCAATTGGGAACTGAAAATGACATTTGGTTTTTGAAATAAAGGGAATAAAAATGAAAAACATATTTCTGGCTATAACATTTTTGTTTCTTATTTAAGTTTGATGAAATTTGGGGAAATTGTACCTCCAATGGAGGGAACTAAGTGTACCAAAATTCAAAACGATTAGATAAAGATAACCAATTTCAGAAGCAATTGAATGTTGTGATTTTAAGAAAAGCTCCATACACATTCATGGCTGCAACTTCTGTATCTTGCATCCAATGTTCATGAAACTTGTACATATTATGTCCCTCCATATGTTTGATGCTTCTGCCAATTTTCAGAAAGAGTGGATAAAGGGTCCCAAGGGTATAAGACATTAACCTGAAAATACATTTCCAGCTGTAACATTTTGATATTCCATTCTGTTTACAGAATATTTGGCAAGAATGTATCAAATACCTTTCCTGCCATTTCAGCAAATGTACAGGAGATTTTGATAAAGGGACCCAATTATATAAGCAATTGATGTTGTCCCTGTGAAGATCATTATTCAGATGAATATCAGCATATTCAGTGCCAGTCAGAGGCAGGCACCCTGCATGGCAGGGGGAGAGAGACTGTAGGAGGAAGGATGTGGAGCAACCCCAAAGACTGACAGACACATTCAATGGCCAAACACATTACTGCAAGCTTCTAGCTTTACAGGACCAATTGGTAGTGGCTTCGAGGTGGGCATAGGGGGCGGCCCTGAGGCGGGCATAAGCAACATAACTGGGACTTCTGAGATAGCATCCCAGCAGTCAGGAGACATAGTTTAAACACATCCAGGCTGGCCAATTATCATCACAATCACATCCTGCAGCACTGAGACAGAGGACATAAGAGAATCTCTATTGACTCTTTCCTAAACAGATGCTTCTGACTTCCCAGAAACAAGTGGGGGAGATATGTTGGGATGGTCCCAGCACAGAATGAGGATATTTGGTTGACATTTCTGTTGGCCAATTCGCATCACAAACCGATCTTATACCACAGTGACATAAGAGAATCCCAGGCATAGGCCCCTTCTCTACATATGTTGTACAGGCATATAAAATTGGGACCCTTTATAATATCTTTCTGATATTTGGCAGAGATGATCATGAAAGTGAAATATATAGTCCTGCCAAATTTCATGTACACTGGTTGGACTATAAAGATGTTATAGTCAGACATACATTTATATGTTAATTGCTTATACCACCAAGACCTTTTTTCCAATCCTTCTGAAATTTGGCAAAGATAGTTAATATGGGAAGGGGTATAAACTGAACAAGTTTCACCTACATTAGATGTGAGGCAAAGAAGTTACAGCTAAGAATGTATATGTAGAATATTGCAAAATACAATAATTCAACTGCTTCTAAAATCGGATTCCTTTATCCTTTATTCCTTATTCCTTTATCCAATCATTTTGAAATTTGGTACACATAATGATTTCTATTTGAGGTATAGGCACCCCAACGTTCATCCACATAGCATAAAAAACAAAAACATTACAGCTGATAATGTGTTTTCCATTGAAACCAATGGAAGTTCAATTCCGAACTCACCGAATGCATCCGAACCAAACGTTCGAATTCGAGTTCGGTCCAAACTCCAAACTTCCGAACTGCATTCGCCCATCCCTAATTATTATTCTACTTTTACAGCTGAGGAACCAATGCTGACACACTGATAGTGGCTTGCCCAAGACCACACAGAGAGATCCTGACTAAAACAGGATTTGAACCCTGATCTTCCAGGTCCAAGGACAACACCTTATCTACTAAGTTACACTGGCTCCCTTATTTTCTTTACTCTCGCTATGTAGTATTTTGTGTGTGTGTGTGTGTGTGTGTGTATGTGTGTGTGTACACATACAGGGGGGGCGAGGGACTTGCTCTTTTCTTTTTTTTGAGATTGAATCATTCAGAGTCACCACCGAGCAATAAACCACTTTTTCTTCTCAAAAACTTCTTCATTTTTGCAGATACGTGAATTTTAGTGTTGGATGGGATCAAATCTTACCTTCTGTATAATACAGGACAAAAAACTTCACATCATAATTTCTTCCACAAATACATTTTGTAGTTGAAATCTAGCCTTTAAAGACATGAAGGCCCTTTTTACACAGATGCTCTAACACCAATAAAATGGGTGTTACATTTTATTATACATGGTACAAGGCACCACATGAGATGTCTCCACCCAGTTTCTCTGGGTGGAGATGGGTGGAGACGTTTGTGTAAACACCACTTGCAGTGGGTGTTGGTGTGTGCATGCTCCCGCACAACACCCATCTCCACCCACCCACGGAGCAGTCGGCAGTGGAGTCCGTTGCTCCATGGGTGGGTGGTAGGTGGAGATGGGTGTTGCGCAGGAGCATACACACACCAACACCCACTGCAAGTGGTGTTTACACAGACATCTCCACCCAGAGAAATGCACCCCACCCACTGCAAGTGGTGTTTACACAGATGCCTCCACCCATCTCCACCCAGAGAAACTAGGTGGAGGCATCTTATGTGGTGCTCTGTACCATATATAATAAAATATAACACCCATTTTATCGGTGTTAGAGCATCTGTGTAAAAAAGGCTGAAGTCTTGATTTAAAGGCTTCAACCTGCCATATCCTTTGAGTTATTGCAATAGTTAGTGAAACTCATTGATAAAAGGTGCACCATGTTTCCAGTTTTATTTCCCCCACTAGTTTCACCTTCTAAACCACTAAATCCTGTTATGACTTTGTCATCTAGATTAAAGAACTCTGAATAATAGATATATTTCCCCCTGTGTAGGTGCTTACAGACTGTGATCTAGTCACCCCTCAACCTTCCCTTTGAAAACAAGGATTATTAAAATGGATGAGAAATGGAGATAATTTCCAGCTCTCTCCTTAAGTTGCTCAGTGCCAGTTCTTAGGGACTCTCTTTGGCACGTAAATCTAGCATCGGTACTTAAACATCATGCTGTTTTTCACAAAATTATCCACATTTTTAGTAAGAAGCTGTTCTCGGGTTGAAGTTTTTATCGTTCTTCTTTTGAATGTTTTATTATGCTGTTTGTTCATTAATTTGATAAATGTCTAGTAATAGATAGTTTTCACATGACAAATTCTAGGTTTCAAACAGGGCCAAAACAAGCAACTAAATTGCTGCTTATGAGAAATTTCACCTATCGGGAACTGGGAATTATTTCCCAACCATTTCCTGTTACTGATGCGATTTCTCAATTCTCAAAATACTGCGTGATATGGTCCCAGTTTACTGACTTTCCACTTAACGTTTGCTACGTACCATTCATTTACTGCTTACCGCATTGCGAACTGTACCATTTTACTTCCAGGTTTGTTGTTTCTGCATTTCTGAGCCAATTACTGTGCAAATAGTGCACCCCTTAACCTCCCCCCAGTGCCCCATAACCTTCACTCCAGTGCCTCCATTCAGTATTGTTGTTCTATGTTGTTCCCTTGGCTTTGACCAATCTGTAACTAGATAGATAGCAGTTTAGGAAAGAAATATCTACCTGCCAATGAGTAACAAGGAAGTGAAAGGGAAAATGGAGTGCAAGAAATATGGTATTGCTTCAGTATTACCACCTGCGATTTGAAATGGATGGCAAAGCAGTAAACAGGGTCCTGGTAAGCAGAAAGTCAGTAAATCGAGAAAAGAAATGTTGGATGAGACATTACCAAGTACCACAAGGTTCTTCATTCGACCAAGACAATATCAGGAATGGGAATTTTGATGAGATTTCCCAATTTGGCAAAAATTGTTTCAGCCCTACTTCTAAATAATCAATAAACTGGCATTTTACAAAATATTTTGAAAATAGTATAAGCAATAGATCTTAATAACAGCTGCATCTGCACTTTTATTTCTGAGTTATTAAGCATTCATTTTATCTTGACAAAGTAAATTAATTTAAAAGCAGGAACAGAAAATCTTATTCTCCTTAAAAGAAATGGCCTGATTTTCACTTGCTAATATAAGCAATAGAACTCTATCTCCATATTAGACAGAACCACAAAAAACTCCTATTACAATGGATTACATGTAATAAAATATTTGTAATGGCTCTTGTCATTGTTATATATCAAAAGTAGATTTCCTGGCAATGTACAATACTGTTTTGGGTCTCAACGCAGCCCAGTACTTAATTCATCTTCCTAGCAGGCAATGAATTGCAGTGAATTTTGTTTAATTCATGTCTAAGGCCACTTTCTGCTTGCGCGATGTTTCAAAATCCCCCGATGTGGGATTACATGAGATGCCGGGCGGGGATCAAGCGCATGAAAGGTGGTTGCACATTCTTTGCCGACCGCGAATTAATTAGCTCACAATCGAGGTATTTAATTTGCGGTCAGCAAAGAATGCGCGATCGCCTTTCATGCGCTTGATCCCCGCCAGCGTCTCCTGTAATCCCGCGCTGCAGGATTTTGAAACATCGTGCGAGCGGGTCACACGGCGGTGACCCGATAGTCTAAAAGCAGCCTAAGCCCTCAATTCAGATATGATAAGAAAAGACCTGATCCTGAAAGGGTCTAAGAACACTCCTACTCCCCTGCCTAACAACAGAATGTGGGGGAACAGAGCCTGGGAAGACCGTGTGCCCTCTTCCCTGACACCTAACAGCTGATTGAGGGGGCCTGGAAAGGGGGCCCCTCTACCCGATCAGCTGTTGGGCGGGTGAGAGGAGTGTGCACACTTTTCCCAGGCCCCCTCATCCCAACCAGCCATTGGAGCACACACCCTCTTCCCAGGCCACCCTCCTGCCAAGCCACCTGCCCAACAGCTGATATGGGGGAAGGGGCCCAGAGGGTCGACCAGTATGATCGATTGCAGCATAAGAGCAGTTTAAAGGCCTATGCTGTGGCGGGACAGGCAGCAAAGAAGCAGTTCTTTGCTGCCCTTATTACATCTGCAAAGTCACGTCCAGCGGAGCTTTTCTGGGTGGTGAAAGGTTTGGTCAGTCCTGCCTGTCTCCGCCTGGGCCTGGAGCAATCCAGTGACCGCTGTAACTGGTTCATCGAGTACTTTGTAGATATGATCACTCGCATCCACCACGATTTCAGTTCCTCAGTTATTGCAGAGGATCATCTTGGGGCTATGGATGCCCCATCCTGTCCTGTTTTGTGGGATGAGTTTCAGATGGTGGCGCCTACCGATGTTGGGATCTGTTCATGCCACTACTTGTGAGCAAGATCCATGCCCGTCCTGGCTGGTGAAAGCTAGCCAGGAGACATTACGACCATTGCTAGTTGGGATGGTTAGTGCCTCCCTTCGGGAGGGCAGGGTGCCTGACTGCCTAAAGGAGGCTGTGGTTAGACCCCTGCTCAAGAAACCATCTCTTGACGCTGATGCTCCTGCCAGTTATCGGTCGGTCTCTAACCTTCCCTTTTTAGGGAGGGTTATTGAACGGGCTGTGGCACGGCAGCTCCAGGAACATATGGACCACACCGGTTTCCTTGAATAAAATAAAAATCCCTCTCTCCACCCTGACAAAGAGCTGATTTGGGGAGTTAAGCAGAGGGGGGACCCAGAGGAGTGCACACCCCTCTCCCCACCCCAGTCTCCCCCAGTCAGCTGTTTGTTGGATTGGGAGAGGGGTGTGCACATGCTCCTCTGCATCCTTCCTTCCTTGTTCCCCCCTATCAGTACGGTGGGGAGAGGGACACACATGCTCCTTTGGGTCACCCCTCCCCTGATCTCCCCCTATCAGCTGTTTGCCAGGGTGGGGAGAGGGGCATGCATGCGCTCCTTTCAGGCTCCCCTCCCCTGTGGTCAGCTGTTAGGCATGGGGAAGGAGCACATGCGCACTCCTCCGTCCCTCCAACAATTGCTTAGTGGCAGTGGGCCCAATCCTACAATGCAGCCAGAGTCAGAGCATCCAGCTCTGTGTGACTGGCTTCTTGGCCTGCTCTGGGACATAGAGGAGCTGGTGATGATCAAGGAGGAGTGGACCGTGTGGCAACTCTCCCAGAAGGCCCAAAGTGTGATGGCTGCGCTTGCCAACCACGGAGTGCGCGAAGGATCGGACCTGCCCCAGCTTATGTGGATGCACCCTGTATTTCTAAAAACAACTTAATGTACAGTCCACAATTTTGGACACCAGGTATTCTGGTGAGATCTTGTACACTGTGGAGATTTGTCATCCAAATAAATGTTTTTACTCATTCTTTTTTTCTATTCTGCCTTAAAAACTCACTGGGAGTGCCGCTGTAGTTGAGGTCTGGAAATATTTTCCCCCACCCCATCCCAGACATTCCACAACCAGCTAACTATTCTCTCCTCTGAGGTCAAAGCAGCAGCAGAAGCAAATTCTATGCAGCAAGATTATCCCTAACAAAAGTCAATCTGTTCAAAAAATCTGGAGACCTGATAATAACAACACGGGGTTATTATTTTTTTAAAAAAACATTGCCAATAAGGCCTTAGCTGGAAACATGAAGGTTTCAAAGCAAAGACGTTTGCCTCAGAAGGGGCAGGAACACAGGAGTGAGGGAATGGGGATGTGGAAGGAGTACAAGTGTAAGGGAGTTTAGGATGTGGTGGAGGGGAGGGGAGCAGGAAATGACTGAGGAATGCAGTGAGCACATGAGCAGGGGAGCAGGTGTGGTGAGGGTTAGGAGAGAAAAGTGGGAATTACAAAGATAGAAGGGAGCACAGGAGCAGGGAATAGGACAGTGCATTGGGTGTGGGAGCAAAAGAGCAGCTGGGCTGGGACACAAGTGTGAAAGAGAGCGAGAGAGAGTAGGGAATTGGTCAGATAGTGTGGCTACAAAATGGAGCCAGGAAGCATCCAACAGCAGAAGAGGAAGTCCAGGAGCAGGTAAGCAGATGACAAAGGGTGGATGTACAAGGAGTGGGAGGAGCACAAATGAAAGAGAGCAGAGAGCACAACACTCCAAGGAGGCAGCACAGGAGCAGGGAAATGGTCAGAGCCCAGGGGAGAATGATGGCACAGTAGGGATGTGCGAATGGAGTTTGGGGATTCAGTGTTTGGTCCGAACTCAGGCTGTTTGGGCCATTCACGAACACCCCGAACCCGAACTGCCCCCTGCCCGAACCAGCCAAACAAAGATCGGGTTTTGAACCCATTTGGACAGGGGGCGGGGGACAGGGGGAACCCAGTTTTCCCTCCCTGCTCCTGGCTGCACGGCTGAAAGGGGTGCTGGGGCTCACCTCCCCACCCCCACCCTGCCCAGCCTGGTAATTTTTTTTAAAAAAAACAACCCACCACAGGGATCAACCTACCTGGTGGTGCCAGGGCTCTGGCTGTGGGTCCAGCGGCAGCAGCGGGTCCAGCTCCAGTGGTGCTCTGGAACACTTAAGGCCTCTATTAGGCCTTCCAGGTCACCTGAAGGCCCCCCCTTCCACCCGCACAGCTTGGAGGGGAGAGGGAAAACCAGGTTCCGCCGTGTCCCCCACCCAAACAGGTTCGGTTTGGGCAGGGGCAGTTTGGGTTTGGGGTGTTCTCGCCGGGGCCGGGGCCAGAGCCCCAGCACCATCAGATAGGTCGATCCCTGGAGTGGTTTTAAAAAAATAATAAAAATTACCAGGATGGGCGGGGGGGGGGCATGAGGGAGGTGAACAGCCCGAACCCAAACGGTGAAATTAAAGCCAGAAAATGCAAATTAAATCAAGAGAGTTTATTTCTTTTTTAGACTGTTTTTTTTGGTGTGAAAATGTATATTAGTTCTGAAGCTGTGTAATGTAAGCCAATTGTAGAAAATCAGGACCAGTTATCAATAACTGCAACATATAGAACCATGAAGAACTTTACAGTATAGGAATTGAATACTTGACGATAAGCTTAGGTCTGTAGTCTGGCATTGAAACATCACGTAAAGTTAAGGTTGTCCTGCCAACTCTTCAGTCCCTACGATGCACAAGCTACAACAATGGGTGCCTTTAGACAGACATCTGCTCCTATCCATCCCTGGATGGCCCGTCCATGTAGAAGCAGGCAGGCCGTGTAGAAGCGGGTGAGGTGGAGTAGGCACTGCCTTCTCCAGACCATCTCCAAAGTGCTCACAGTGCTCAAGAATGTCCTGAAGCACTACGATCAGACCGGGTCACCTGAAACCAGAGCACCGACCGAGGGCAGAGCAGCAGTCCATCTAAAGGATAGCCGGCCGTCACAGCTCCACTCCCGGTCATGGGTTGCCCCAGCAATGGCCATAGTGCTGCAGGAGGCAGCCTAAAGTTACTGCCAATCCACCTGTAGTTCTATGGGAAGACAGACTGCGGGTGGTGGTGGGAGCAGGCTCCATTTAAACCTGATGTCTCCAGAGCAGACCCATGGGTGCCCCCCCCCCCGACCCCAGGTCTGTCTAAAAGCACCCAATGTCTGTAATGCACAACAAATAATCATTCCAAAGACTATTTCTTTGTTTAGTTTCAATTTCTTATCTTTCAAGAGCTTGAGTTTGTAAGAAATCTGTGAAACAACCATAACTGTAACATAACACAGATTTTTTACAGTGAATTAATATAAATAGTCTACGTGTTTGTGTGTGTGCACACATACATTTTCATGTGTTTAGCCTTCTGAAGAAGCCTTCAAGCCAATAGACTCCAACTATGCAAACGAACTGGGAGTGGAAAAAGGGTTATTGGGTCAGCTGCTGGTGAAGTCTCAAAGAACACAGTTGAAAGTGACTCGATGGAGGGTGCCTGCAGGCCACACAGAAGCAGAGGGAGATGCACATTTCAAGGGAGTCATTTGGGGCCAGTGTGGAGAAGCACAGCGGTGGCAAGCCAGGGGTGCATGCAGAAGCTAAGTTGCTGTGTTGTTGAAACATGCATTATTATTTTCAGTAAGTCCACATTAATTATAGCACATTGGTTAACAGAAGGCATGTCATCATACACTTCAACTCCAAATGTTTCTTGCTTTTAAAGGTTACGTTTCATTAGGCAAATGATGGACACAAAGTTCAGAGACCACTTAAGTATGCAGAGACTTTGATCTTTTATTGATCTTATTACTAATTCTAACACTGGAATTACTCAACTTTGAAATAATGCAAAATTGAAAGTTGAATTTATAGGCTTATTTATTTTGCAATATTATTTTTCCATCTCACTGTTTTTTAATAGGTCCCAGAAGCCATAAGAAAGTGCCAGAGAGCTGGAATTACAGTCCGCATGGTCACTGGGGACAACATCAATACAGCTCGTGCCATTGCCATAAAATGTGGAATCATTCATCCAGGAGAAGACTTTCTCTGCATTGAGGGAAAGGAATTTAACAGACGGATCCGAAATGAGAAGGGAGAGGTAATTCATGTATTGAATACAAATATATTGTTTTTGTTGTTTTGTTTGTTATATATCCATGGAGGATTCTCAAAAATATTGTGTTTGCCTTGTATCATGCTGTCCCTCACTATTGTAGATCATGAGTGGCTGTGACACATGATTGTAGAGATGGTACTTCTTCTATCATACAGCTTCTGAAATGCAAATAAGGACTTTCTAAAGTGCCACTGATAACCAGTATGTTACTTTTAGACCTGGAATGCAGAGCCTCAGGCCTGGGCGTCAAATGTGCTCCCTGACAAGTTTTTATGTGACCCCTTTCCAGTTCCTGGATCTGGCCCCTAGATCCAGTTTCTACAAAAAAGCAATGAAAAACTGAGCTCAGGTTAAGTGAGCAGAGATTAGAGCATGCACACAAGGATAGGAGACAGATCCATAGCACAGATCCATGATGTGGATCTTCCTTTTCTTGAGCACACCACTTACGCATCCCTGCCCCCAACTTCTCTACAGCCTTCACAGCAAGTGCTGCTACCTACAGCTCTTGCTGAGTCTCATTTAAAATTCAGATTTACTTTGGGACGGGACTGTGTAAAACTGTCACCACATTACCTCACAACGCTTAGGTTTTCACTCTATATATAGAAAACATGACTGATGTGGAAGTAATATAAAGCCAGGACAGAAGGACCTATCCGTTATGCTTGTGCAAATCCACTGAGGGCAACATGAGGGCAGACTGTTCACGTGAAACGGAGAACATATTTCAGCCTGTAGAACCCTATTTGCTTGGTGGTACTAACAAAGAGGGAGGGAGAGAGAAAGAGATCCCCACTTCATTTCCTTCAGGTCTTGGAAAGAATATGCCTGGCTAGCAATTAGACAATTCTTTTTACTTGCAGACTGAGCATTTTTGTTCTGGAAGCTTTTGAAATTTTGCGTTGTTATATATAGTCACTTTAATCCATTCAGAATAAAACTATCCTTTAAGGTAATGAAAGTGATGCTTCTATATTGTGAGTCACACCTGCTTCAACCAGCAACATGGTGTAGTCAGTGGCTAAGAGCGTAGACTGAGACTGGGTTGTAGAGGGAGGTCCTAGTTTACAACTTGCCTTAGCCATGAACTCACTGGGTAACCTTGGGCTTGTCACAGAACTCTCAGCCTAAGATCTCTCAGATCTTGTCACAGACAAGACAAGATCTCTCAGATCTTGCCACAAATCTCACAGGGTTGTTTTGATGAGAGCTAGTTGAGTTAATTTAATGTTAACGGTTAGATGATAATTGTTAAAGTGAGTAAGTTGAAATGTGAGCCATTTCAGCTGAGCCTAAGGAAAAGGATAGGATGCAAATCTAAATAAATGAATAGTAAGGATTGGAGGCAAGATAGGTCCATTAGCAGCTATTAGCCAGACAGGATCAGGGAACATGACGGGAGCTGGGGGGAAACAACAGGGAATGGATCCCCCATGGTGACCTGTTGGGTGCTTCTCCCAAGCCACCGTGATTGGTCACTGTCAGAGACAGGATGCTGGGCTAGATAGACCATTGGTCTGACCCAGTATGGCACTTCTTATGTTCTCCTGACTCTTCTTTTTAATTAGCAGTTTTACTTCATCTGGCAACTGGAAGCAGATGATGCTTGAGTAGTGATATGGAGCAGATTCTCCTGCCATATCAGTTTTAACGTTAGAGTGTGAGAGCGGGGGAAAAAAATAATTTTCAAGATATGAATGTATCAATATTTGGTTACAAGAGGTTGACAGTTATATTATTATTTTCAGATTGAGCAGGAACGAATTGACAAGATCTGGCCAAAACTTCGAGTACTTGCTCGCTCATCTCCCACTGACAAACATACTTTGGTAAAAGGTAAGTGCAAATTATTTATTTATTTTATTTATTTTCACTCGATTTCTTGGCCACCCCCTCTTGCTGTAGCAGCTCGGGGAGGCTCACAACAGATTAAGAACACATAAAAATATAGAAGTACACCAAACATAAATATATAAATAAATAAGCAATATACAAAAACAATATAAAATCCACAATAAATGTACCCAGGTGGAGCTAAAAAAACTCTACCTCCCCCCACCCAGCCCCCCACCAATCACCCGTCTCCCTTGCCAAAAGCCTGGTGGAAGAGCCAGGTCTTACACTGTCTTCGGATAGAGGGGAGGTCCAGGGTCAGGCGGACCTCAATCGGGAGGGAGTTCCATAGCTGCAGTGCGGCCACCAAGAACACTCCCCTCATCGTCACCACCCGAGATACCCAGGGGACATTGAGGAGGGTGCCCCTAGCCAACCACAGGGGATGATCCAGGACCTGGGGGGTGAGGCAATCAGCAGATAGGCAGGGCCCAGGCCGTTTAGGGCTTTATAGGTCAAAACCATATCTTACCCATATATACACACAGATAAATGGCTATCTATGTGTCTTCTTGACCATCTGCCATTCTTGCCAGATCGTAGGGTGTAAACAAACATGCAGCTGTCTCAGTGGTTGTATGTCCCAAAGCAGGGAGGCCACCCCCGACCAGGTCAGCTCAGGGAACGGGACACATGTTCCCATGGCTTGACCTGGCCAGGGAGGAGTGGGGTGGGGAGCGACTCGTGGCCGCCTGGCTCTGCTCCTGCGCTATGGCTAACACCCCACCCCTAACATGACGGGTAGCTGTGGCAGGCTGCCATGGCAACCCTCCACGTCGAGCCAACGCGAAAACGGCTCACCCAGTTCAGCTCACTCTGACTCTCCTGGGCGACTCCTGGGTCTGGACCACAGGCCCAAGTTTACAGCCCAGCCATGTACCCCACCAGGGTCTGAGCTGGGCCCACAACTGGTGTGACTGAAACAGACATGCGGGTTTCATCGCTGGCAAACACAGGCCAAATCAGGCCCCGTCATGTGTTAACACCTGCTTTATAGTGTAACCTGCTTTATTTGTAATGGGCTGATTCTAGGACATAGCTGAGGAAGGATGTGTAGGAGCAGGAAGGTGCATTATTTCTTCTGTCACAATTACATCACTTTTCAGTGACGGTCATACAGCAGAAAGGAGGATATAGAAGTGAATTGTGTGGAAGAGGCAAGAGGATGGAGGAGCAGAAGCTTAGCTAAACAGTGTATTTTTGTAGATTTAGCTGGTTTGTCTTATTTTTAACAGGGCTGTGCTATCTAGTGATTAGAGCATAGGGACTCAGGTATAGTTATATGACAACTCTGCCATAATATCTATTTTTATTTATTTATTTATTTATTTATTTGTTTATTTATTTATTTTATTCCAATTTTTATCCCGCCCTTCCCAAATGGCTCATGGCGACTTATAAAGCAAATAAAAACAATACGTATCAAACAACATAAAAAACACAACCCCCCAATCTTTCCCCTCCCCCCTCCCCAACCCCACCACAATCCTACAAACCCTTACTAAACCCCACATTCCCTATTCCTGCCTTTCAAATGCCCTACCAAACAGAAAGGTCTTACACTGCCTCTGGAAGATGGCTGTGCTCAGACTCAAACAAACTTCTGGGGGAAGGGAGTTCCATCACGTTGGGGCAACAACCGAGAATGTCTCCCTGCAAGCCTTCACTGTATGCACAAGACTAACAGATGGTACCCACCAGGAGGTGCTCCCAGCTGATCGCAGGGGCTTCAGTGGGGCATGGAAGGACAGGTGGTCTCTCAGATATGTGGGCCCCAGACCATTAAGCGCTTTAAAGGTCGAAACCAGCACCTTGAATTGTGCCTGGAAAGCTATAGGAAGTCAGTGCAGACTTCGGAGCACTGGTGTAATGTGGTCCTGGTGCCTCACCCCCAAAAAGAGGTGAGCTGCTGCATTCTGCACCAGCTGCAGCTTCCAAACAGTCATCAAAGACAGCCCCATGTAGAGCACATCGCATTATTCTAGCTTCGAGGTGATGAAAGCATGGATGGCAGTGGCCAGATCCAAATCAGAAAGAAAAGTATACAGCCTCCTCATCAGATGGAGTTGGTGAAAGGCGCTCCTGGCCACCCCTGCAACCTGACAATCCAGGCACAACAAGGTGTCCAGGAGCACTCAGTTTTTCTCTGATTAAATGTAAATTCTAGTTGACATTCCCTTACCACAATATATATAGTAGGGGTGGGACCCCGGGCCCATTACCGGTTACCGGATTTACCGGTTACCGGTTTCACGAAAACCGGATTCCCGGATTAAATCCGGTATACCGGTACCGGATTTATTCCATTGGTTTCAATGGGGCGCTGTGTCCCCATTGAAACCAATGGAATAAATTCCTCCCCCTCCCCCTCCCAGGCTGCGCGGGTGGAAGGGGGGACACCCCCCACCCACCCTGCCCAGCCTGGCTTTTTGTTGTAAAAAAGATAGAACAGCAACAGAGTGAGACCCCGAGGCGAGCCCCCCCCCCAGCACCAGCGGCCGCGGCGTCCCCGCAGCCGCAGGTAAGTATGACCCGATCCCTGGGGGGGGTGGGGGTGTTTAACACCCCCACCCCCCCCAGGGATCACCCCTACAGCGCGCTTGCCGCTTACCTTGGGGAGCTCCGGCGGCGGCGGGCGGCCCGGCGGCTTCAGCGCCGGCTGTGGCTGCCGGCGTCAGGACGCTGTAGGCCTTCCGGTGCACTTCCGGGTTTCACCGGAAGGCCTAGAACGTCCTGAAGCCGGCAGCCACAGCCGGCGCTGAAGCCGCCGGGCCGCCCGCCGCCGCCGGAGCTCCCCAAGGTAAGCGGCAAGCGCGCTGTAGGGGTGATCCCTGGGGGGGGTGGGGGTGTTAAACACCCCCACCCCCCCCAGGGATCGGGTCATACTTACCCGCGGCTGTGGGGACGCCGCGGCCGCTGGTGCTGGGGGGGGCTCTCCTGGCTCGCCGTCTTACTCTTAGCCTTTTCTTTTTTAAAACAAAAAGCCAGGCTGGGCAGGGTGGGTGGGGGGTGTCCCCCCTTCCACCCGCGCAGCCTGGACTCGGGGAGGTTTTTTTAAAAAAAAACTGTTTTGCTGGGGCTTTAATTTTTTTTACATTGCAGCCATTTTTAAATGGCTGCAATGTAAAAAAACAACGGTACACCGAAATCCGGTACCGGGTCCGGATTACCGGGTCGAATCCGGTAATGCCGGTACGCCCGATACCGTCATTATCGGATACCGGTAGATCCGGAATTCCCACCCCTAATATATAGGTATGAGTTAGAACACCACATTTTATTGTAATATTTTCATCTTATACAATTTTGCAGGTACCTGTTCCACCAACATTCCCCCCAAAACCTTGAGGTCTGTGGCACTCCCCCAAATGCAGAGCCCCTCTGCCCACCCCCAACAGCACATGCGTTAAGTTGCTTCCCCTCCACTGCCCTGTGCTCTCTGCCTCTTCTTCCCAGCCTGGTCCCAGACTGCTCTGCTAACCACAAAGGGGAACGATATAGAGGCTGACACTTGGGGAAGCTGCTATGGGCCCAATTAGGTCCACCTCCTGTCCCATCTTCCCAAGATCCAGAAGACCTGACTGCCCCAATTCATAGTGCCCCTGCTCACTCTTCCAAATGCATAGCCCCTGTCTCTCCACAGCACATGCCTTCAGGCTGCTTCCTCTCAGTTCCACTCCATGTCCTCGATGCCTCATGCTTGGCTCACTGTGTCCTCCTCCCAAACCTGTAAGTTTTTGCCATTTTCTGCAAAATTCTCTGGGAAAAGGCAAAATCTTTGTTTTTCTCTGGTAAGAAGCAAAATCTCTGTTTTTTCTCTGGTTTTCCATCACAAAGAGAAAACTAGGAACCCTGGTCATCAGCATACTGATGGCACCCATTCAATAACTTTCCGTAAAAAGCAGAAGGTTAAGGACAGGCCAATAGCTGACCGATAGAATTTGAGTGTGACTTTGGAAAAAATCTCTTAACTTTTCTGTACTTCACCAATAAAATGGGTCAAATGGTACCTTAATAGTTACTAGTTGTTTTAAGGATTAAAAGAATGAGTCGGAACTTTTTAAACAAATGTTTTGTCACAAATCCCTCCGGTCAACAAAACAGTGTGAATATTCTTAAAGGAAAATCTATAGATATTTTAACATTTCTGTGACTCTCTAAGCTCATTACCACAACTGCAGTAGAAACATTTTCACATTTTTTTTCACTACTGATTTTGGTCAGTTTCAATAGATACTTGAAAAAAAAATCTAGGTTCACATAGTTTATTTCAAATGAACTTGCTTTTGTGTAGAATAAATTGTTAGGGTTTTTTGGATAAGAGGAATAACACTTCCTTCACCTTGCTTATGAACCTGTAAAGCAGGTTCTTACTAAGACACACCCATCGGCACACAAGCTTTTTGATTATTTTTTTCCCCTCTCCTCCTGTCTTCATCTTCTCTAAAATGGGAGAGAGGGTTTTCTGGTAGTGAAGTCTCTTTTTGTATCCTAAGCAAAAGAGTCTCCTTTGAAACTAACAAAGGAAGCTTCTCTAGCAGGAGTAATGAAAGCACAGACTCTCAGTGAAAGCAGTGCAGATTCATTATATGGAAGTCACTGGCTTATTTTCATTCCTTCTTCCTGTTTGAAAGATTTCTGTTATTTTCTGTATGAATTATGCCTTTTCACTTAGAGTGAGGAAACTTCCCCCAGACTTAGGAAAAAAGCATGCATCTTCGAGAGGGAAACAAATTGCATAATAAGAACTACAGTGGAGATGGTTATCCCTGCGGATAACGTACTGGATCTTATCCCTGAGGATAACGTACTGGATCTATCAGATTGGGGTGGTTCAGATTCTGCAAACTCCCCACCTGAATATATGTGCAGGGACGAGGAGCAGGGAGCGTGGGGGTTGTTCTTATCTGGCCTTAAAGATCTTGGGGTGGTGGCAGTGGTCATAGGCAACTCACAGTGGGGTCACAGGAGGCATGTACCCCTCCCCCAGATTTTCAGAAACCCTATAGAACCCTATAGGACAGAGGTGGGGAACCTTTTTTTTTTTGTCCAGGGGCCACATTGGCAATTTTAAAATGTTCTGGAGGGCACAATTAAAATCCAATTAAAATTAATTATCTAATTAACAATCAATTTAAAGTAATTAAAAGGTAATTACAATCAATTAAGACGTAATCAAAGTTAAAGAATAAATCCAAAATCAATATTTTCAGCTCCCCAACCCTTCACCCCTTCCTGTCCCCATTCCTCATTCTTTCCCACACAGAGCTCCCCAATCCCCTCTCTCTCCCACACACAAGCACCCCCTAACTTACCCACTCCCATCTCTCTCTCTCACTCACTCACTCTCCCACTCACTCTCTCACTCACTCACTCCCCCTATACGAGGCCGAGCACCCTCCTCAGTCATCCTCTCTCACACACTCCCCTCCCTCCCCCCATGAGCATGTACGCATGCACACACACACAAAACTAGGGAAGAGGGAGCAGCTCCAACGTGGCAGAGCCAGCTCCATTGGCTGCTGGGCTGAGTGGAAGCATGCTGGAACAAGCAAGCAAGCGCTACTGGGTTTCCACCCTCCGCAGCAACCAGCCCCACTCAGAAGAAGGGAAAGCAGACCATCTTCCCTCTCAGTGCAGCTCCAGCCGCACCTTCTGCAGACTCCACCTCAGCACTTCCTCCTAGGCCCCCTTTAGTGCTGCCTACCAGAGAGATTGCAGGCCATAAAATCTATTGTAGAACTTAATCATGTGAATAAATTAAGGAAATTCCTTCGTAATGATTTCAGTGAGAAGGGTCCTCATTTGGATTGAATTTTGGGTTGTTCTGATATTTTTTTAAAAAAGGTAAGTAAACATATTTTTTATTTAAAGGAACTAGTTATGTTTTATTTTATTAGCTGATAAGCTACAGAATGGTCTATATATGCAAATACAGAAAATCTACAGCCATCTTTCTTTCAGAACACAAAGTTCATATCAGAGCTGACACCAACAGTAGCTTTCCTATCTGACAGCTAATCAGACAAGTGCCAGATCACCCTGCACTGAACCAAAGGGTTGTGGAATTAGCCATTAGCCTGATAGGAAAGCAGCTAGGGAGAAGCGTTGGGTGCTGACAGGATGGCAGTGGGAAAATACAGTGTGTCTGTGTGTGAAAATACAGTGTCTAGCCTTATGCACTGACATGGGTCTCCTCAAGTGCTTGTGTGGGCTTCTGCAGTGGGGGGCTGCCCCCCCAAGCTTGTACAAGCACAGGCTGGCCTGGACTCCAAAAGACCAGGTCAGCCTCTGCCATGGGTGACTGGAAACTGTCGATGGGGAGGGCGTAGTAGTGGGGCTGGGCAGTGGGTTCTATAGAGCTTCAAAAAATCGAAGGGGGGGACATAAACCCCTGTTCCCCCGCCATGAGTTGCCTATGTCCCTCTCTGGATCAGAGGGCCCGTGACCATGTTTTGATGCTGGTGAATGCAAGGTCAGTAGCAAATAAAGCAACAACAGTCCAGGAATTGATCCTGGACCACACGGCCGACCTCGCATGTATCACGGAAACCTGGCTGGACACTGAGTTGGAGCCTATTTTGACTGACCTTGTTCCAGCCAGGTATTCCATGCAGCATCAACCGTGGTCAGAGGGATGAGGGGGCAGTGTATTCATGATTTTTAAGGAGGGCTGGGCTGTTCAGAGGTATCCGGTGCAATCCATAGTGGGTATTGAGTAGGGATGTGCGAACAGAACCAGGTTCGGATGTTCGACCGTTCAGTGGTTTGCGTCGAAGTTTGAGTTTGGATTTGGTGTTTGGTTCAGTCGGGCTCGTTCAGTCTTTAGTTCGGTACAATTGGGAACTGAAAAATGACATTTGGTTTTTGAAATAAAGGGAAAAAACTGAAAAACATAGTTCCCACTATAACATTTTTGTTTCTTATTTGATTTTTATGGAATATGGGGAAATTGTACCCCCCAATGGAGGGTACTAGGTGTACCAAAATTCGAAATGATTAGATAAAGATAACCAATTTCAGAAGCAATTGAAAGTTGTGATTTTAAGAAAAGCTCCATACACATTCATGGCTACAACTTCTTTATCTTGCATCCAATGTTCATGAAACTTGTGCATATTACGTCCCTCCATATGCTTAATACTTCTGCCAATTTT
>QEPC01011255.1:4005768-4031097 GCA_003113815.1 Sphenodon punctatus | reverse complement strand
TGAAGATCATTATTCAGATGAATATCAGCATATTCAGTGCCAGTCAGAGGCAGGCACCCTGCATGGCAGGGGGAGAGAGACTGTAGGAGGAAGGATGTGGAGCAACCCCAAAGACTGACAGACACATTCAATGGCCAAACACATTACTGCAAGCTTCTAGCTTTACAGGACCAATTGGTAGTGGCTTCGAGGTGGGCATAGGGGGCGGCCCTGAGGTGGGCATAAGCAACATAACTGGGAATTCGCAGTCAGGAGACATAGTTTAAACACATCCAGGCTGACCAATTATCATCACAATCACATCCTGCAGCACTGAGACAGAGGACATTAGAGAATCTCTATTGGCTCTTTCCTAAACAGATGCTTCTGACTTCCCAGAAACAAGTGGGGGAGATATGTTGGGATGGTCCCAGGACAGAATGAGGATATTTGGTTGACATTTCTGTTGGCCAATTCGCATCACAAACCGAACTTATACCACACATAAGAGAATCCCAGGCATAGGCCCCTTCTGTAAATATGTTGAACAGGCATATAAAATTGGGACCCTTTATAAAATCTTTCTGAAAGTTGTCAGAGATGATCATGAAAGTGTAATATATAGCCAAATTTCATGAACACTGGGTGGACTACAAAGATGTTATAGTCAGACATACATTTATATGTTAATTGCTTATACCACCAAGACCCTTTTTCCAATCCTTTTGAAATATGGCAACGATAGTAAATATGGGAAAAGGTATAAACTGGACAAGTTTCACCTACATTAGATGTTAGGCAAAGAAGTTACAGCTAAGAATGTATATGTAGAATATTGCAAAATACAATACTTCACCTGTGTCTAAAATCGGATTTCTTTATCTGAACATTTTGAAATTTGGTACACATAATGCATTCTATTGGACGTATAGGCACCCCAATTTCTAGCCACATAGCATAAAAAACAAAAATGTTACAACTGATAATGTGTTTTCCATTGAAACCAATGGAAATTAAATTCCAAACTCACTGAACGTATCCGAACTGAACATTCGAATTCAAGTTCTGTTCGCAAGTTCAGTTCAGTCAACCGAACTATTCAAGTTCTGTCCAAACTCCGAACTTCCGAACCGCGTTCGCCCATCCCTAGTATTGAGGGTCCCCATCTGGTGTTTGATGTCGCAGGGAGTGCTGCTTCTATACCGGGCACCCACCTGTATGATGGCCTCCCTGCATGCTCTAGTGGATCTGGTGTCAGAGGTGGTGTTGCAGTCCCTGAAGACAATAGTCTTGGGGGATTCAACAGTCATGCCGACGTCGATCTTGGGGGTGCGGAGCATGAGTTCATGACTGCTATGGCAACCATGGGCCTGTCCCAGAGGGTCAGCGGCCCGACACACCAGGGGGGACATACCTTGGACATTATGTTTTGCACCGGTCTTGAGGTCCATTGGTGGGGGAGATATCAGCTGTGCCCTTGTCATGGACGGACCATTACCTCCTGCAGGCACACGTCTGCCCGCAGATGGGTCAGCAACTAATTTAAATGGTCCTCCCCCGTAAACCAATGGAACCGGAGCAGTTCTGGGAGGCTTTGGGGGATATACCCTCTGATCTGGGTGACTCTTCCATCGATGGTCTTGTCGAGTTGTGGAACATCATGTTGACAGAGGCCACTGATTGAATAGCTCCGAGGCGTCATTTCCCAGGTGGCAGCATCATAGGCCTCCCTGGTTCTGGGGGGGCTGCGGGCACTGAAGCAGGAGGGAAGGCGGTTGGAACAACGGTGGTATCATTCACGTGCTGAAGCCGACAGGTTGCGGCATAGAGCGAGTTTATGAACCTATGCCGTTGCTATGCAAACAGCAAAGAAAGGGTTCTTTGCTGCCCTCATAGCATCAGCTAAATTCCGTCCAGCGAAACTGTTCCGGGTTGTACAGGGGCTGGTCAGTCCGACCTCTCTCCACCTTGGAGTGGAGTCATCTAGTGCCCGCTGTGACTTGTTTGTGGATTATTTTGTGGAGAAAATCGCTCGGATTCATCATGGTTTTGATGCCACATTTTCTACAGCAGGGCAATTGAAGGTTATGGAGGCCCCACTTTGTCCTTGTTAGTGGGATCAGTTTCGGTCGGTGACCCCTGCTGATGCAGAGAATGTTCTGGGGGCTGTTAGGGCCACCTATTGTGAACTGGACCCTTGCCCATCCTGGCTGATTAAGGCCTGCCGGGAGCCGTTGGAGCCGTTGCTGGCATGGATGGTCAGTGCCTCCCTTTGGGAGGGCAGGGTGCTGAGCTGCCTTAAAGAGGTGGTGGTACAGCCCCTGCTCAAGAAACCATCGCTTGACATTGACTCCCTTGCCAGTTATTGGCAGGTCTCTAAGCTCCCCTTTTTAGGGAAGGTTATTGAGTGGGTGGTGACCCGGCAGTTGCAGAAGCATCTGGACCATGTTGGTTTTCTTGATCCCTCACAGTCAGGATTTTGCCCGGGTTATGGCACCGAGACTGTACTTGTGGCGTTGGTTGATGATCTTCGCCGAGAATTATATCAGGGCTGTTTGGCCCTGCTAATTCTATGATCTGGTGGTGGAGTTTGATACCATTGACCACGAGATGTTGGTGACATGCCTGCGGGACTGTGCAGGGATGGGCGGTACAGTTCTTGATTGGTTCCACTCCTTCCTGGCCGGAAGAACTCAGTGAGTGGTACTCAGGGATTATTTTTCATCTTACCAAGACCTTTTGTGTGGAGTCCTGGAGGGTTCTGTTCTGTCTCCTCTCCTGTTCAACGTGTTTATGCAACCGCTCAGTGAGGTGTCATCAATATGCTGATGACACCCAGCTTTACCTCTCTTTTTCATCAGACCCAGGCCCGGATGTCTCGGTGCTTACAGGGTGTCTGGCAACTGTGGGGGATTGGATGAGGGTGAACCAACTAAAGCTAAATCCCAACAAGACGGAGGATGCTGGTGGGGAAGGCGGTGGGGGTGATGGCGCCCATCATTGATTGGTCGGGTCTGCCCACCGCTGGTACCCCAGGTGTGGATTCTGGGTGTGCTCCTTTACTCGCAGCTTTGCTTGGATGCTCAGGTGGAGTCTGTGTCAAGGAGTGCCTTTTGCCAATTACATCTGGTGCGGTGGCTTTGGTCGTATGTTTCGGACTCTGACCGGGCCACCATCATCCATGCTTTCATCACCTCTAGGCTTGACTACTCTAACGTGCTCTATGTGGGGATACCCCTGGTGATGGTTCAGAGACTGTAGTTGGTGCAGAATGCGGTGGCCCATCTCCTAGTGGGACTGGGGTGCCGGGAACATATTACATTGGTTCTTCGATCTCTGCACTGGCTGCCCGTAGTCTTCCGGGCCCGATTCAAGGTGTGCTGGCCTATAAAGCCCTAAACAGCCTCGGCCCAACTTATCTGTGGTACCACCTCACTCCCCGGGTCCTAGATCGGCCCCCGTGGTCATCAGGGGGGTGCTCTCCGTGAGGTCCCCCAAGTCTGCTGGGGGGGCCATGATGGGGAGGGCCTTCTCGGTGGCCACTCCACAGCTGTTGAACTCCCTGCCAGTGGAGGCCCATTTACCCCCGGCTCTCCTCTCATTTTGACGTGATTGCAAGACATGGCTGTTTCGTCTGGCTTTTGGAGGGGAGGATAGGAGGGTGGGAAGAATGGGGTAGGGTGGTGGTTGGTTGGTTGGTTGTGGATATGTTTATGCCTCCCGTTGGTATTATTTTAAAATTGTTTAAAAGTTTTTTTATTGTTATGTGTTTGAGATGTTTGCCGCCCAGAGCTGCCAGTGGCAGGATGGGCGGGTTATAAATGCTTTAAATAATAATAACTTTGGAAGGCCTCCATGAAGCCCCTCTACTCCATCTAAAAGCTTAAATTGTTGACCTTCAGAGCACTCTTGTAAGTCTATTTATTTACGCAGACGTTTGAGGCAATGGTCCCTGGTAAAAGAGAGTTATAGTTAGTGCTGGTTATATCTTCGGTCAATTATTTTCTGGTTTTGGTTGAAGCTGCATCATCATAAGTGACTGAGACACTTAGGGTGGAAATTTCAAAATTATGATAGCAAGAAACCTTATTTAAAGTTATTGGGATTTATAATCCTAATTTATTTAGGCAATTCTGAAAATCCACCCTTATAATGGATTTTATAGGCATATATTAGTTGTATCCTTCTAAGTATATACTTATATAGTCTTATATACTGGGACTGTTGAGATGAATATTTTACCTAAGATTGAAATGGAATAGTCAGTAAGGAAGATGACTTCAATAGATTTAAAGAATATTAAGCAATAAAGTAGGTACAGTTTGTACTCCTGGCAGTAATAAACCAGCACAGAATGCTTTAAGTGTAGACATGTTTATGTCAAAGAAAAACTAATTAAATATGTAGTGACGTGTAAGAACAACTCTTAATTGCTATGGAAAATTTTGGCTTCTAATTTTTAAACCTCTTTCAATTTACAAGAAATGTTGAATAGTTTTGACCTTTTTGCTCTGAGGTACATCTTATTCTGCAGTTTGGAGGTCAGATAGGATTTTCTTTTCTTTGATATAGTAGATATGCTTTAGGACTAAAAACACAAATATCACAAAGCAAATTGTTCTGTATTTTTTATTTAACATACCATATTCCTTCCGACTAAAAAGATCATTTTCTTTTGCATTAAATATTTTCATTTCCATTTTTAGTCATTTTTACGTGAAGTGTGATAGTAAAGAATGCCTTATGTGGAGGTCACTTCTCTCTGTAACCCTGTATCATCTCCAGTATTACACCAGCCAGCGAGACGTGTGATACCTTGTCTCACCAAGACAACCCAATATGCCCACCCTATGTTTGTGGGTTGAAGGGTTCCAGATAGATTAGGGTGTACTGATTCCAGAGCTATTACTGGTCCCTGTCTGGTCATGTCACAATGGGTGTGATATCACGGTGCCTGGTGACCAATGGCCTTAGTACTATGTGCCAGAGTGACTGGTAGGGAGGGGGCCAGAGGGCAACGGAGGCCGAGTGGGACAGACTAGACAAATGGAGGCTGAGGAGGGGAGAATAGGTCAGCAGTGGGCCAGGCAGGGAATGTGGGTGTCATGTCTGTCTGTGACTCTGTGTCATGTGTGTGACCCTGTATTGTCTCAGGATCTTGTTTTATTTGTTATTATCTGATGGCACCACCAAGGAAAACAGCAGCCGAAAGAACAGCGGTCAAAGAGACTCAACGCGAAAGGTGATGCAAGCTACAGCGATGAGCTGATTCAGAGTATGGCCAGATGGAGAAAACAAGGGATACACAAGCCCACTGGAAGGCAAGGACTAACCCTGAGTATCAACAGCAAGAACAGGCTCATGACACAGAAGTCCATTGAGAGGTCAAAAGAGACTGAAGTTGTATCCTCATAAAAAATTATGAGGATACAATCAAGGAAGGTCCGACCCACATCTGCAACTCCTGTGGATGATTATGGTTTGTGTCTTCGATCAAGAGGCTGAGTCGTGCTAACCTCATCACCAGTGGCAAGCCACTTGAACTTATTAACAAAGTGTTTCATGTCTTTGAAATGAAAAAGAGGCAGAGTTTTGCACAACCTGTGTAAAAGACATCAAAGCGGACAAAGTGCTGCATCTGTGTTCTGTCAATGGTCTCAACTTCCCACAGGTCCACCAGGTTGTTGTGGAACTCACACGATTGGAGGAGCATCTCATGGCTGCTCATCACATCTTTCAAACCATGTGGCCAGTAATTAATGTATTTATTTGTTTATTTATTTATTTCATGGCATTTTATGCCACACCCTTCTGCACAACAGCAGCTCGGGGCGGCTCACAACATTTTCAAATGGGCCATTAAGATCAGTATTGTGTGGAAGCGGGCATCGTTAATGTTCCCGTCAACGCTGACATCACAGTTTCAAGCTTGCCACGAACATGTGATGATTGATGTTCAAGTGGTGCACCTTCAATTAGCATGCA
Source organism: Sphenodon punctatus (assembly GCA_003113815.1). Taxonomy (NCBI): domain Eukaryota; kingdom Metazoa; phylum Chordata; class Lepidosauria; order Sphenodontia; family Sphenodontidae; genus Sphenodon; species Sphenodon punctatus. Next base: position 4,025,133 of record QEPC01011255.1, on the reverse strand, counting down.
AAATGGAATATGCACACAATTTACACCTGTGGAAACATCAGGCCAATCAAGGTGCACTATGCTGCACAACACTTGACTTCTCAACCTCTTTACACTGACCATGGCATAACACTGTTCAGGAAGATCAACTCAACACAGAGGAAGATGATCCTCAGACAGTCAATCCCAGTCGGTGAGAAACTTTATTGTGACTGAAGATGGTGTCCGCATCACACCCACCAAAGGATACCACCCCATGTTTATTCTTCTTGAGAATGACATTGAATACCTGGCACTTCCAAAGATTGTTGGAGGATCCAGAATGTTCCCCGTATTTCAGAATAAACCACTCTCTTATGCCAATGTGCATAAATCCATAGCCATGTGGTATGACCATTGCGCTGTCAAACAAAGCAACTTCATTCTCTTCATGGTAAAGAAGCTCAAGCTCCTGAAGATGAAAAACAACATGACCATTTATCTAAGGAAGAAAAACGACTGAGGAATGGACAACCCATTACTGTCAGAGACATGGTAAATGATGCGTTTGTGGAAGCTCTCATTCAACATGAACGAGCTGGAGCTCTGGATGGAGTACAAAGTAGTGGTACACATTGGCACAATGAGAAACTGAAGGTCTTAGCTATGGTGCTCCAGTTAGGGCTCCCAATGTTCTTCATCACACTTTCAGCAGTACTTTCAGTGGCTGGAATCTGATCATTTTGAAGTCTGTCATTGATAAAGAGGAAATTGCTGTTGACACACCTTTGCCATGGAGTACAGTGAAAAGGCAAAGTTTACCCAAAGCGATCCAGGTACTTGTACACGGTATTTCAACAAAAGATTCCACAACCTCAAGAAGACTTGGACCTGTTCTGGGGACCCTTTCAATGGGCACAAGATTACCCATTACTAGGGATGGGCGAACAGAACTGAGTTCGGAAATTCGGTTCGGTTCAGAAGTTCGATTTGGTCGACCAAACTATTAGAGTTTGGTCCGAACTCTGAACTTCCTAACAAAGTTCGGAAATTCAAACCCCATTGAACTAAATGGAATATTATCTTTTAGGCAAGGGCGAACAGAGCCGAGTTCGGAAATTCGGTTCGGTTCAAAAATCGAGTTCGGTTCGGAAGTTTGGTTCGGTTGACCAAACTGGTTGAGTTCGGTCGACCAAACTGGTTGAGTTCGGTCCGAACTCTGAACCGCGTTCGCCCATCCCTACCCATTACTACTACCACATTGAGTGTCAGCAGTGGGGATCTCCTTATGTTCCTATGTTGCTTAGGCTTAAAGACGCACCAATTTTCAACACTGAGACACAAACGAGAAAGGTGTGTGACTTCTTTAACAAGATTGTCATGCATTCATCTACACCATATGATGACAAGTTTAGACAGTACACCCAACTTCAAGTCCAAAAACACACAAGAACCTGCTGCGAGCGGAATCAAGGAAAGTGCTATTTTGAGATACCATTATTTCTGATGGATAGCGCATGTATTCTGGACCCACTCCCAGAGTCATTCTCCGATGCAACTTGCAGCACACTTAAAGAGACTCTGAAGGGGATACGTGTAGTATTGGAAGATGAATCTGCAAACCTTCAAGAGAACACTTTCACTGAGTTCCTATTTCAGTGCAGTGTCTCTCTCTCTCGAGGAGTACCTGCTGGCAATCTGGACATCTCTCCAGAATCATCAATTCTATCTGAAGAGAAATCCTGCTGATGTTTACATCAACCCATATTCTGAAAAGATGCTTTCGTTCATGCGCTCCAACGTGGACATTCAGTTTGTGCTTGATGCCTATTACATCATTGACTACATCAATAAAACCGACCAGGGAATGAGTGAGATTTTGGAAGGATCCTCAAAGAAACTCGCAGTGGAAATCATCCTGTGAAGGATGCAGTGAGCAAAATCAGCAACATCTCCTACAACAACAGCGAGCTGTCTGTACAAGAAGTATCATACAACATCCTTCAAGTCCTGATGTCCGAAGGCAGTGAGCAAGCTGTTTCCATACCAACAGCTCCTACAGATGAATGGGTGAGAGTTGTCAAGTCACTCCAAGACCTTCAAAATGCCATCCCTTCATCCATCACTTTTGATGCTGCAATGCAAGCAGCACAACTTGCAGGTGATAATGAAACGGAAGAGGCAGATACCAATTTTCCTCACTTTGATTTCGAAGATCTGGACAACGATGGGTAATTCCAGACGTGCCAGGCCTGCCATGCTGAACCACGAACCAGGATCTGTTTTGGATCCCGGTCAGGAATCAGACCGTCCGTCCTTTAGACGTGCTGGCCTGATTCTCACCAGGGATCGGGGAGGGGGTGGGACTGCGCAGCACGGCGCAACGTGTGGCCACACAGCCCCGCCCTCCCGTGCTCCCCCAGCTTCCCGCCCTCCGGGAGACGAGTGGGCACAGCGGCCAATCCGGCCACTGCGCCCAATCCCGTCCCGTGGTCAGGACCACGATCCGCCTGGGCTGAAGGTTACAGATGTAACCTTTGGCCCATCCCGGATCGTGGCCAATCCAACCATGGTTGGGGCCCGATCCTACCATGATTTTGGACCTCCGGGCGGCTGGAGGTCAAGAATCATGGTCAATTGGATTCCTGCCAGTGATTCACTGGGGTGAACATCTGGCGGGAATCCTTTAGACGTAACAGTACAAACAGCCATCACAGGGGATTCACTGTGGTTGACCATGGTATCGTTACGTCTGAAATTACATAATGTTGACATGATGGGTGAGGCTGGAGAGTACGAACATCGCCCATAAACTGAGAGTTTTCTCTCACCTGGCAATTTGGTGGACTCAGAGTACGAGTCAGTCTTGGAAAAACTCAACACGGAACAACGAGACTGTGTAATGCACATCACAGCTCACTTTAAACATGATAAAACTCCAGTTTACCATTTCATCACTGGAAGCGTGGATGTCAGAAAAAGTGTCCTCATTCATTTCAACAATTTTAGACACACCTTCAGATCTTCAACTCTTGCTTAGAAATAGATCCAGAGAAGTCATCAATTTTGTTGTGTGCACCAACAGGCAAGGTAGCCATCAACATGGCTATCCATGGTGATGGTTCGGAGACTGCACTGTCTCCTGGTGGGATTGGGCTTCCGGAAACATATTACACTGGTTCTATGTTCATTGCACTGGCTGCCTATAGTCTTCTGGACCCGATTTAAGGTGTTGGTGTTTGCCTATAAAGCCCTAAATGGCTTTGGCCCATCTTATCTGCAGGATCACCTCACCTCTTGGGTTCTGGATCAGCCCCTGCGGTCATCAAGGGGTGCTCTCCTCGAGGTCCCTCAAGTTCTTTGGGGGGCCGCACAGGGGAGGGCCTTCTTAGTGGCATTTGACCTGGATCTCCCCTCTTTTTGACATAGTTGTAAGACTTGGCTGTTCCACCTGGCCTTTGGAGGGGACGAGGGGTAGGGTGGGGGGTGATGTGGGATCTTTTTATCCTCCTTTTTATGTGGTTTTAGATTATGATGTTGTTTTATATTTTAATTGTAAGCCGCCCAGAGATGCCTGTGGCAGGATGGGTGGGATATTAAGTTTTTAAAATAAATAAATAAATAAATATCTGAGGCCAAATGCTTCCCATGATATTCCAACTGCTCATCAAACGGAGTGAAGTTACTAAACTCTCAGCAGATGTGGCAAACATAATGACAACCAAATTGGTCCCAATTCAAGTTGTGATCATTGACAACATGTCAATGGTCAGCAACGCCATGATGTGAATGGTCAACTCACGCTTACGCCACCTCTTTGGAGGGACAAAACCATTTGGTGGTAAATCCATTATAGCTGTGGGTGACTTTTCCTAACTGCCTCCTGTCATGCAGAGGCCTCTCTATTCATTGTGTTTTGAGGATCCCTATGTAGAACCTTTTGGGATTCCTCTTTGGTACCTGTTCCAGGTTCACCGACTGATGCAGATCATGAAACAGGATGATGAGACCTTCAAATCTGCACTAAATAATTTTGCAAGAGGAATACTCACCGCAGAGGAAGTCCAACTCTTCAAGAGCTGCTCTTTCCTGCAGGTAACCTGTGGTGCTGCGACCTGTGGCTTCATACATCTTTTCAGCCAAAACAAAGATGTGGCCAACTGGAATATCAAAATGATTAGGGAGCTAATCAGTGAAGAATCGGAGTGCAAAATACCTGATCTTGTGGTCTGTGATGGAAATGAAGCAGCAAAAAGGGCAGTGAAGGCAGTCATCCAGTGGGTTTGTGTGATGACAAGAGACACTATGGGACTCCCAAGAAAGATCCACTTTAAAGTGGGAGACCATTACATGATGACATCCAACATTGACACTTCTAACGGTCTTGTAAATGGAGTGAGTGAGAAGTTGGTGAGGATTGACATCGGGTCACATGGGGCAAGGTCCAATGATAGAAATTCTTGGACTCTGACCTAGCTACCTGAGTCTTGGACTCCGACCTAGCTACCATCATCCATGCTTTCATCACCTCGACACTGGACTACTGCAACACGCTCTACGTGGGGCTACCTTTAGTGATGATCTGGAAGCTGCAGCTGGAGCAGAATGCAGTGGCCCGCCTCCTTACGGGGACGGGTCACTGCAAGCACATTACACCAGTACTCCGGTCTCTACACTGGCTACCTTTAGTCTTCCAGGCTCAATTCAATGTGTTGGTTTTGGCCTATAAAGCCCTATACGGCTTGGCCCCGCTTATCTGCAGGATCGCCTCACCTCCCAGGTCCTCGACCGGGAACGTCCTCCTCGGGGGTTCCCTGAGTTTCTTGGATGACGACGATGAGGAGGGCATTCTCTGTGGCCACACCAAGGCTGTGGAACTCCCTCCCGATGGAGATCTGCATGGCCCTGAACCTCCCCTCTTTTTTCACACAATAAGACATGGCTTTTCCACTAGGCTTTTGGCGAGGGAGATGGGTGACAGGTGGAGGTTGGGTAGTGGGAGGGTTTAAACTCTGCCATGGTGTGTGTGTGTGTGTGTGTATAGATAGATAGATAGATAGATAGATAGATAGATAGATAGATAGATAGATAGTGTCTTTTATTGATCTTTTTATGTTTTTATGATGCTGTAAACTGCCCCAAGTTGCAGTAGTAGGCGGGGGTGGCCTAGAAATCTAAGTAAATAAATAAATAAATAATTGGTGACACTGTCGTTGTTGGCCTTTATGCCATCCCACATGTAACCACAGGAAAGTTAGAAGAGCTTTTCTTCAAAGTGTCTCAGTACAGCACTTCAAGAAAGATAATCGCTGGGGACTTCAGTAGGAATGTGTCAAATGTGGAGACAAAAATTCAATTCAGGAACATCTCCAAGTACTTTAGACTCACAATTCAAACTGAGAATGAACCAACTACTGATGCCAATACCAAAATTGACTTGGTATTTTCTGATTTCAAATTGTCATGTGGAGTTTACTGTTTATACGTTTCCATGAACCAATTTGGGCAAGAATCTGAAAAACAATTATGCTGCAAATTACTTAACTCACTATTTCAGTAAATCTATGATTACGTGTCCGTGTGATGACACTGTGATGTCACAGTGACATGGGGCCTTAGTGCTATGTGCCAGGGCAACCAGTAGGGAGGTGACCACAGGATAGTGGGAACTTGAGGAATACAGGCAAGCTGGGACAGCAGGGGAGGGAATAGGCTGGCAGGGGGCCATGTGAAGGGGGGGCATAAAGAACATAAGAACTTAAGTGCCATACTGGGTCAGACCAACGGTCCATCGAGCCCAGCATCCTGTCTTGGACAGTGGCCAATCACAGGGGCCTGAGAGAAGCACCCAACAGGTCACAATTCTGTCCATTCCCTGTGGGCCATCCCCAGGCTCCCGACAGTAAAGGGTTTTGTTCCCCAATCCTATCTGGCTAATAGCTGCTAATGGACCTATCTTCCAGAAACTTGTCCAAACCTCTCTTAAACTCAGCTATACTGTTGGCCTTGACCACCTCCCCGGCAGTAAATTCCACAACCTAATTGTACGCTGAGTGAAAAAATACTTTCTTTTGTCTGTGTTTACTCTGTCACTTGTGAGTTTCATGGAGTGTCCCCTAGTTTTAGTACTAGTTGAGAGGGTAAATAACCGTTCCCTGTTTACAAGTTCCACACCACTCATGATTTTATAGACCTCTATCATATTTCCTCTCAGCCGTCTCCTTTCCCAACTAAAGAGCCCCAGCCTATCAAGCCTCTCCTCATACAGGTGCTGTTTCATACCCTGGATCATTTTTGTTGCCCTTCTCTGTACCTTTTCTAGTTCCGCTATGTCTTTTTTGAGATGGGGTGACCAGAACTGCACACAATATTCAAGGTGCGGTCACACCATTGATTTGTATAGAGGCATTATGACATCCTCAGTTTTATTCTCTATTCCCTTGCAAATAATGCCTAACATTCTATTTGCTTTTTTGACCGCTGTGGCACACTGGGCTGAGGATTTCAGTGTATTATCCACAATCACTCCAAGATCCTTTTCCTGAGTGGTAACTCCTAGCTTAGTACCCAGCATTTTGTACTCAGAATTTGGATTATTTTTCCCAATGTGCATCACTTTGCACTTGTCCACATTAAGTCTCATCTGCAATTTAGATGCCCAGGCACCCAGTCTTGTAAGATATAGGGATGTGCGAACGCGATTCGAATGTTCAGAGTTCGGGCCGAACTCGCCCTGTTCGAATGACCGAACCGAACATCCGAACTGAACGTTCGAACAGCCGAACAGTTCGGAAAAGTTCGGATGAGTTCGGGGGTGGGAAAAACGTGACTTTGGGTGGGAAAAATGTGTCTGGACGGGGGAGGCAGCTGAGGAGCAGACTTCCTGGCACCAGGAGTGGTTTCAGGGCCAAATGATACCGATACCAGGGAAAAAAATCAATTTTGGTATCAACGAAAAGTTACTCCTTGCACTAGTTCCTGTGTGCCACTTAGGACTAGATCTAAAGTAGCTCCTCCCCTTGTTGGTTCCGAAACCAATTGCTCTAAAAAGCAGTCATTTATGACATCCAGAAATTTTACCTCCACATCCCGCCCTGAGGAGGCATTCACCCAGTCAATATTGAGGTAGTTGTTTTATTATTATTATTATTATTATTATTATTATTATTACGTTCCCAGATTTAGTAGCCTGTTTAATCTCTGTTAGCATTACATAATCAGTCTCTCTATTCTGGCCAGGGGGGGCGATAGTTTAGCCCCACTGCTATACTCTTCTGCTTGATACCTGGAATTTCAATTCATAGGGATTCGAGGGAACAGTTTGCATCCTGTAACATTTTTATTCTACTTGCCTCAATGCTGTCCTTAACATACAGAGCCACCCCATGACCAACACGATCTCCTCTGTCCTTTCAATATATCTTGTACCCTGGTATTACAGTGTCCCATTGGTTATCCTCATCCCACCAGGTCTCTGTGATGCCTGTAATGTCTAGATCTTCATTTAACGCTATAAACACCTATGCCTTGCATGTATAAATGCCTTGGGTGTATTTCTTTCCTCTCTTGTTATTTTACTTCCCAGTAACTTTTTGTGCTGTTTCCCAGTTCTGCCTTGGCTTGCTTGCATTGCAGTGGCAGACCTGTAGCAAAGCAAAACAGAAAACCATTAGTACAGCCTGTCCCACTACCACCTTCCCACCCCTGTGCTTTGCCTCTGTCCATTGCGTCTAATGCTACAACATGTAATGTTGCCCCTGTCCTCCATGCAGGCCCATTTTGGCTTTCAACCCCACACAAGTCTGCCATGGTGCCTTCCCACCCACATGCCACACCTACCATGCCCACCCGGTGCTGTTGTATCCCTGTGCTGTTCCTGTTCCTCCCCCTTGCTCTCCTGGTTATCTGTGAACATAGTAAATGATGCCATGACATTGGATAACAGTACTTGGCTGTTTTCCTCCAATGGCTGTGTAACCCCAGCCTCTCCCCCCCAACCCCATTGCATTGCTGTAGCAGTCACCTCCGGTTCCACAATCACTGTGGCCTCCAGGTGCTCTGTACCCTCTACCTGCACTCCTTGTGGCTCCAAAAACAGAGGCTAGCTCTCTTCTGTCATGAATAGTACAGGTGGAGGTTCAAAGCATTTGTGTCCTTGCTGTTGGATTCGGGCTGCGGGATGGTGACAGGCACAGAGGGATCTTTGCTGGTGGGCCTGGCTTCTGCAGGGGGAGTGGAAGGAGCAGGAGCAGTTGCAGCAGGAACAGGCAATCAGGAAGGTGTATCCATGCGCCTATTGCTCCTGGCAAAGGTGCTGGTGAAGTAGAGGTGGGATGCCACAGTTGTTCTATCTAGGCACAGTAACCGGTCCAGCAGGTCGAAATATGGGATTGTTTGCCTCCCACGGCCAAACGTATAGTTATTATGCTTGCTCTCCTTAGACCCCCCTCCAGAGTTCTTTGGGATGCTACCAGCCTGGCTCATGTCCCTGGTGCATCCGAACGGCTATCTCCTCGAACAGCTTCTTATTCCATTAGTACTTTACAAGTTGGTACTGGACCTTATCCTTCCTCCACAGGGTAATGAAGGCCTTCGTCTCCTCCTTGCTCCAGGGCACACACTTCTGGTGGGTGGCTGGGTGGGGGCTGCTACTGTTTCAGTGGTAGGGATGGGCGAACAGAACGCAGTTTGGATGTTCGGACGTTCGGTTTGAAATCCGAGTTCGGGTTTGGTGTTCGGTTCGGCTGAACTTGGCCGAACAACCAAAAATAGCGCTATCGATACCGAAACCGAATTTGATTATTTTATTTTTGTTTGACCCTGAAATCAACCCTGGTCTCCACCCCTGGTGCCAGGAAGTCTGCTCCTCAGCTGCCTCCCACTTCCAGTCACATTTTCCCCGCCTTCCAGTCACGCTTTTCCCACCCCCAAACTCATCCGAACTTTTCCGAACTGTTCAGTCATTTGAGCGTTCGGTTTGGACGTTCGGTTCGGTCGTCCAAACAGGCCGAGTTTGGCCTGAACTCCGAACTTCTGAACCGTATTCAGTGGGGGACTACGATGCTGTTGTAGTGGTTGTGATGCTGGTAGATGCCTGTGAACAGAGTAAAGGGCACACACAACATACTTAGATAATTGAATGGCTGCGAAGACACAGACATGCACCGTGGTGCAAACCAGGATGTCCTCAATCAGTGCAAGTTTGAATTTGGCACATGTTGCCTTTTCAGGTGCCAGTGCAAGCAAGAGTGGAGGAAGTGTGAGGAGGTGGTCACTCCTTGGACAGCTCTCAGCTTTTCACCCACAACTGTGGGTGAGGCTGCATGCAACCTAACTGATGGGAACCAGCTTGTGGGCACACATTAGTCTGGATTAGCCAGCATCAGTGGGCTCCACATTCTCCGAGACTGCTGTGAGTGGGGGCTGGGTGGTGCCCCCATGTCTGGTGGGGGCGAACATATGGTGAACATGTAATAAACTGTGTGCTCTACTGTGGGCTAACATTAGCTAATGTAAGCTATTGTCTTGTTTGTTTTCACCCTTTGTTTTCCTATACAATCAGAATAAGTTAAATATGAAAAAGCAGAGAAATTGCAAAATGACCTAAAGTAGGATGTTTGTGCTGAAACAACTTGAGGAAGCAGTAGTCCCAGGTTTTATTTGTTATACAGAAATTTTCCCCTGGATAAGAAGTATGACTAAATTCTAAAAGTTTAGGGGATACAGCAAACATTTAGAAAGACTTTAATATAAAATACAACACAAGAATGTATTACAGAAAGGGGCCCCAGTAATATCTAATCATGCACTGATTCTTTAAATTTATTTTTACCGTGTTAATTTTTCTGTTAATCAGCAGACATAGTAAGTATGGTGGTGTGAAGATATAAAGCATGATTTAGACTTCTCTTTTACTGATGACCACTAGAATGATGGTAACTAGATTTGCTCAAGAAAAATATTGCTTGTAGTGCAAAGAAGTGAAACCTGAGGTTCCATTTGTTGATGCATTTAATCTGAGCTGTGAATGGAAAGGGGTTTCCTTGTAAATGAAATAGGAGACATATTCTGTGTAATATTAACCAGAGGAAGTTTGATCTACCAGCCACTTGATAGGCAGAGACATGTGAGCTCATGTATTTCATTTTAAGTTGTGTAAAAGATCTTGTTCTGCTATAGCAATGCCTACATATGCCTCTGTATATGCAAATGCAATTGGTAGCTCCACTGAAGAATGAGCTTTTTCTTTAAACCGTAATTTAGTCCTATAATGACTATTGTTCATTGTGTATTGTGTATACTTTTGCAGGTATTATTGACAGCACGCAGGTGGAGCAGAGGCAAGTTGTAGCAGTGACTGGTGATGGAACCAATGATGGACCAGCACTTAAGAAAGCTGATGTCGGATTTGCAATGGTATAACCCTGAACACATCCATTTACCATTTTTTAGTGTCAGATATTTGCCAAAAGCTGGTTGAGTGGAATACTGTAGTATTTTTTTTTTCCTTAACTGAAGCAAGAAACATGCAGAGAAGTTTCTGCTTTCTGGAAATGGCATTAGTAAATAAATCAAAGCTTTTTATGAAGTTCCAGAATCCACCTTGTATGTTGTGGGAAGCAGGAAAGTCCTGCTTGATCTGTTTTCTCAACTATCTTATCACAGGAAAATAATGAAAGTATGCAAAATCCTGATGCCAGCAGAGGGAAAAGATGTACAGGTCTGTAACTGACCTCTACGGAGGAACTGAAATGTGCCTTCCTATTTAATAACTCATTATGTTGGCATTGTAAAACCCACCTCCAGATACAGTCATAGTCCCCTAAGATTTTGAAGCACCACTTCAAATACAACTAGAAACAGGTAAATGACAAGATAGTCAGTTTATTTTAAAAATCAGCAAATAGAAAAGTTAACTCCTTTCTTCATCATCACTTGACAGTAGTTTTAAAATACTCATAGCACCGGGTCTTCTCTTGTTCTCTTCAAAATCCCCAAACTTTTGCAGAGTATTCAATGTGTAGAATGTACTTAGCAGCTACTATGTTATTATTTTACAATCAGTCCATGGGTGTGTTTGGAGAAATATTCAAAGGTCTACTACTTAGCTAATTCATTCTTGCTCTCTCCAGAAAGATATTTTCATAATTGTCTTCCTCAATTTGTTTCAGGGCATTGCAGGTACCGACGTTGCAAAGGAAGCCTCAGATATTATCCTGACAGATGACAATTTCAGTAGTATTGTGAAAGCTGTAATGTGGGGCCGTAACGTCTATGACAGTATCTCCAAGTTCCTGCAGTTCCAGCTGACTGTGAATGTTGTGGCTGTGATTGTTGCCTTCACAGGAGCTTGCATTACCCAGGTAAGAATAAATACAGCATTGGGCAGATGGACTAAAGCAGGGACTCTAGATAGACCAAATAGTCAAATACCCAATTTATGGATTTTTCAGCACATGTTCTAAACCTGTTCTTAATTCCTCAAATGCTGTTGGGAAACATTTTTGTCACCACATCCTGGAAGGAGACAAGGACATATTAATGAGTTTTAATGGCCGCACTCTTTATTGCCAGATTCCAAAATTCAGCTGTGGGGAGGGATTGATTCCCCCTCCCCTTACAACTGGGGTCCAGTATCAACAAACTTAATCAAACATACTAATTCCTGGCTGCCTGAGGCACTCTCAGGTTCTCAGCCCTTCTCTTACTTAACAGCTGTGTTTACCTTCCCCTTCACCTGTCAGCATAAGCCCCTGGGTGGGAGAGGTGTTTCTGTCCCCCTTTGGGACCCATTGGGTAAGAAGGATGTGGGGGACCTGGGTCCATATTAGCCCTCAGGCACAGTAGAACCCCACCTCCTGGGAGTCGCATAACCCCTGTGCTGGCTGCACCGAGCCTTTACGCAGGGTTACATTTCCTCATCTCTTAAGTAGATGTCTTTGTAAGCTTTCTAACTACCTTAACTAACTACCATCTAAATGCTACCTGGACCCCCACAAGAGTGCGACAAAAATGTACTTAAACCACCCATGCAGAGCCCTTGATTAGAGCGAAACGCTCCATAACACGCTGCAAGGAAGAGCAAAATACAGGTCTCTCACAATCCAATCCATGACATCTGCAAAAATTCCTTCCCAGCCCAACATAACAACCAGCTGGTTTTCCCATAGTGCTCCTAAGTGGTGGGCGGGTGGGAGATCATGGCTTCTTTGGCTCCTCTAATCCCAACTGTTACGGTAACCCTGGCTCTTCAAACACTGGCGAGCAAAGTCTTCTCTTGCAACACTTATTTCGTGCCAATTTCCCGGGGTTGCCTAGCAACGCACCGGGCTTTGCTGCAGGTCCTCTGCCTGCCTCTTGTAGCAGCCTTTCTGCCTACTCCTTCCTTTGAGCAGGAGTGCAACAAACTGCTTTCACCCCCAGGTAACAGGGATGTGGGGTGAAGGACATTTTCCCTCTTGACATTATGTTAAAGAATCATTAGGCGCATATTAGAGCTACTTCTGAAATCCTTCATACCCTTGGTAACATAAGCATTTCCACTTAAGATGGAATAGATGTTTACTTCTGGTGCATTAAAGAACCTTTTTGGCTAACACCAAGAAGCATTTGGATCCCATTAACTGAATTTGTGTAAAGTGATAAACAACTAGACTGCAATCCTGCTCAGCTCCTCTGCCAGTGCAAAGGACTTTGCACTGGTGGAAGGCCAAGAAAAAGCAAGCCGGGGGGGAGGCACCAGTGGAAGCAGTGTTCCGCCAGCCAGATGGCCGCACACCCTCTGTCAAGGAGATGGCGACACCCCCTGCATCTGCTGTAGGGAAAGGAGCACAGGCCAGGATGGGGTCCAGAGCTGTGGGCATCCCACCAGGGTACTCCACCACCGGCAAGCCCGCCAGCGCCCCCCCCCCATCGGGAAATGTGGGCTCCTGCATCAGCGCACCCTTACTCCTGCTCAGAGTAGGAGTAAGGTGTGCACAGCCATCTGGAAGGCTGCCTTCACCCTCAGGAGCCGCTGTACACCCGCCCAGCCAGCCCCCAAGCTCTAGAGGGTGAGAGCCCTGCATGGCTCTCCATGCGTCTCAGCTCCTGTCCCAGCACCGCTGCACTAGTGAGGTATGGGAGGAGGGGCAGGGTCTTCTGGGGGACTACCCAGGGCTCTCGCCCTCTGGAGTTCGGGGACTGGCCAGCTGAGCAGGCATGCAGTGGCTCCTGAGGGTCAGGGCACCCCTGCCTGTCCCCCTTCCTCCTGCTTCCAGCCAGTGCCTCCAGGGGCAGGAGCTGGATTAGGCACTGTGGCCCAGTGCTGCCCACCAGCGCAGCATTCCCCTGCATAGGGGAATAGGCGGATCACGGTCCTAGACTTCCATTATTTTGAATGTGTGTTTTTTTACCCAAATAACCCTTGCTAATTACTAGTAGCATTTTCCTAGTTCATAACTTAGTTTATCAAGCTTGTTGAGCTGTACTAATCTTTAGAAATTTAGCAAATAGCCATCCCACTCTTCAATAAACTACTTGTCAATTATCTACTCAAATACCATGCTTAACTATTCTACTCATTAAAGGGGCCAGGATTTCTGCTGTGTTTTAAATGTTCATTCTGTGTATCTCTCCTCATGCTGATAGGTAGAAAAATACATACATAAATAACGAACAGTTGTGTTGATAGTTGAAGGTATGTACCAGACAATGTACGTTATGGTATATGTACCTACATACATTTAAAAAGCAAGCAATAGCAAATACAGTTTTAAAGTAAATCTTTTTTTTTTTTTAAAACAAACCAACCCAGTGCTATTAGTTTGCCAGAGGGTCTCACTTACGGAGCTTGAGGGTTTTTATTCTCCTGTACAAAAAAGCAAAGGACATTGTTTTATTAGTATTTTCACCACATTTCAAAGTAACATACATGTCAATGAACATGAACTAGTCATGGGTGCATACTCATTGCATAACTGTAAAACCAAAGAAATACACATCTGTGAATACACTGCAGATCTGCAAATTATCCACTACATAAGTGCACATCTCTATTACAGCAGGTAAATTCCATCTCATGTGCCAATGTAAGCAAGACAGTTAATAAATCATAAGCTACGCTCTAGGAGTAAGTTTACACTGTTGCCATGATACTGCTAAATGAAACCTGAAGCTAAGGGTAGAAACACACATGACGGTAGTGTGGCGGCAACCCAACATGGCCCGGGAAGGAAAACCACAGATGCTACGGAATGGGCCACCAAACAAACATGCCCACAGCAGGGGAGGGTGGGGACAACCAGGAACATTCGGCCAGCTGCACCCCCCGTGCTGCACCCAGCCAGCCCCTGCCACGGTGGCCTGGGAACAGACATGATAGCCTGCAGTGACTCGCTTTGTCCTGGTTGGGCAGTCCTTAGCCTGGGCCATGACCTCAGATGTTTTGCAAGGTCACAGCCCAGGCTAGCTGCCAACGCAGCCCGGGACACTTCCACACACATCCAGGTGGGGGCCTGGCCACAGCAGGCCAATGCCATGTGTACTTTTACTTTGGACTGAATAATGCTTCTGGGTACTCAGGCCGAATTTCTAAGTTCTGGGCCGGGTACCTGGCAGCACTTTGGCATCTCCGGCAAAGCTTTGGGACTTTGCTAGCTAAGCACCAGCCATTGGAAATCCCCGGAAACATCAGAAATCCCCAGAAACTTCGGAACAGCGGCACTTCGGAAATTCAGAAATCTTTGGTGCCATGTTTGTGCCTCAGCACATGTTGCTATGTGCAGCAGCTGCAGCCTTAATTACCTAGCCAATCAGGGTGTGCAGAATGTGCACAATACGTCCACCCCCCCAACAGACTAGCTAGAGTAGGACATTTGCTCAAGAAGACAAACATTCACAACCCCCACCCTCTGGCTCATCATGGTGCTGCTGTCTGACTGCCAAGCTGAACAAACCGAGCATCCCAGCAAGCAAGCGATGGCCTGGCAACACCCAATTATTTTTTTAAAAAACAAAAAAGCGTGGCATGCTGCCTGCAGGCAGCCAGAGAGAGCCTTGATAAAGAAAAGACAACTTGCATCAACAACACAGAGTACAACACAGATCCTTCCCACCAAAAGCCAGCCATCCCAGCAGACAGAACATTTTTTACACCCCAGGAGCCAGGCACAGAGGCAAAGTGCGCTGGCTCATCATGGTGCTGCTGTCTGACTGCCAAGCCAAGCCAAGCCAACCAAGCAACAGTAGCCAGCAAGCAGCGTGCCCTCTGGAGTTTTTTTTTTTTTTAAAAGCGTGGCTTAGGATCAAACCCTCCATACCCCCAGCATCTGGAGGCAGCCATAGAAACCATCAACAACACAGAGTGCAATGCAGATCCTTCCCACCAAAAGTCAGCCAGCCAGCCCAGCAGACAGCACATTTTCCACCTCCCTCACCCTCCTGGGCACCCTCTTGGCATGACGAATTGAACTGTGTGGCACTGAGAGACCAGATGTAGGAACCAGGCAGTCAGAGCCCTCTGGATCATGGTGCTGCTGTCTGACTGCCAAGCCAACCAAGCAGCAGTAGACAGCAAGCAGGAATGTGGGAACGCGGTTCAGATGTTCAGAGTTCAGCCTGAACTCGGTCTGTTTGGACGTCCAAACCAAACGTCCGAACTGAACTCGAAAACGACTGAACAGTTCGGTCATGTTCAGGTGAGTTCGGATGAGTTTGGGGGCGGGAAAAACGTGACTTCGAGCTGGAAAAACGTGACTGGAAGGGGAAGGCAGCTGAGGAGCAGACTTCCTGGCACCAGGGGTGGAGACCAGGGGTGGTCCCAGGGCCAAATGATACCGATACCGAAAAAAATCTTTGAATTCGGTATTGATTTCGGTATCGATAGCACTATTTTCAGATGTTCGGTCGAATTCGGCTAAACCGAACTCCGCCGAACCGAACAGCTGAACCCGAACTCGGTTTTCGAACTGAACGAACGAACGTCTGAACATCCGAACTGTGTTCTGTTCACACATCCCTATCAGCAAGCAATGTGCACCCTGGAACAGGATTATTATTATTTTTAAAGCATGGCATGCAAACCCCCCATGCCCTAGCATTGGCCCTATGCACAGGCAGGCCAGGCCAAACCATGCCATACTATGCCAGGAGCCCGCCCCCAAGCCCAGCCCAGCCAATTACTCACAGGTCTGTAGCAGCACACAGCCAAATTCATCAGAGAATGGGAAGTGTGTGTGTGTGTGTGTGTGTGTGTGTGTTTGTGCCAGTTTTGGTTTTTGGCACTTCTCTTTCTACTGGTTGCAGCTTGTACCAATCAAAACTAGCCATCTGGATTGGCAAGCCAATCAATTCTAAATGTGCCTTACCCGATGACTCAACTGTCCCCTTCCACCCCACCCCACCCCAAATATGGCACTGTTTCCAGAAGCTTCTCAGAGTTTTTCCAACCAGACGTGCAGGCGCTTCCGAAGTTTCCAAAGGGTTCTGAAGTTTCTCAAGGAATGACTGCGCTTCCTGGAACTTTGGAAATCACCATTTCTGGGTCAAAGACCCCAAACTTCAGAAATTTCCAAAGATTTCCGAAGACTTTGTTTCAGCACTAGTTTTTATTCTTAGTCTCTTCATGAAGCCAAGAAGGTTGAGTTCCTCCTACGTTTGTTCTTCTAAATTCTTAGGCCTCATTATACTTGGCACGGAATAACTGACAACTCCTTATCTCTTCATGAGGGTTGGGCACAATTGCAATCCTGTAGCTCCTCTGAGCAGGACTATGAGTCTAATGTGATAAACAGGGCTGTCTTGAAAGAAACAGGGATAGACGCGCTATACAAGATGGTGGAAATTAACTTAATGTTTTTACAGTACTAAAAGAAATCATGACAGGCACAATTCCTTAGCATTCTTAGAAGCGAAATAGCTTCAGGAGCTTCTCGTGGTTTTATATGCCATCACACAGGACCTTGTTCTGGTCATGGGTGTTTTTAGACACACATTTCTCCTGGATGTTTGCTGTAACATCCAGAACTTTGTGTGTCTAAATCACTCATCCAGATCTTAAACATCCGGATCTTTGAACTTCTGCATGAAACTTCTCCCAGAACTTTTGTGTGTAAAAGGTTCTCCTGGTAAACTGCTTTGCTCCAGGCAGCTGTGGTCACTTGGTTTCCATGGCAGCCTGTCACGTTTACAGCTGCGGCTACTTTAGGCTGCCTCAGGGCAGTGTGTGTGTGAAAAACGAATCCAGAACTTACTTATGGACTTGTAAACCCAGAAGATTGAAACATCTGGAACTTTAACGTGTGTCTAAAAATGCCCCATGACTTGTAGTTACTGTTGACTGTGACTACACCTCCCACTCCAACAGATCAGCTATGACTACAAGGCATAACCAGAGCACAGGTCTGTGTGGTAGTATACCAACTGTTGGGGTAGGCGGTGTAGTCACAGTTGAGCTGTTGGGGTAGGAGGTGTTGTGAATGAATTGGAGGCAGGAGTTTAGAAGGTTTTTCTTTTTCCCTTCTGGAACATTTTTAAATGTGTTAAGAGAGCATTTAACAGAATGACTGTTGCAGGTTAGTAACTAAATATTTAATATGATGTTAAGATTTCTGATTTTTTTTTCAATAGAACACAAAATTAGCATCATAAAAAATAAATATTTTCAACATAAATTTACTACCTACATAATAATTATGGAAGCACAAAAGGCAACAGTTATTTTGTAAATGAAACCTGATTTTAAAAAAGGCCACACATGAGAAATTTCATACTAAAAAGAACTTTGGAGGATGATAGTCTTAACAGGGTGATAACTGAAAACAGGACTCTGAAATGGAAAGACCGCCTAATTACTGCAATGATCCACCATCAATATTTGAGAATTACTGAGCGTGCTTAATGGTTGCAGTTTTCAGAAGTTGCCCATATTTGTTTTGATAGAAGCCTAGGCTCCAGTGATATTCACAGAGACGTAGAATCCTACATGCCCTTTTAAAGGCACTTTTAAAAATGCTAATTTTATGTAGTTTATTTCTTTGACACTAGACTAGTAGGTATGTACACGAAGTAAAGTATTTGTATACGTATGTGTATTTGTGGTTTTTAGTGGGTGAAAACAAACAATACAGGGGAGAGATGGATCCCCTGACCGACCCGGGGAGAGCCACAGCAGCCACCACTTCTCCGGTCAGCAGGGAGGGTAGTTGAGATGAACATCCCCCCCAGGTGTGTGCACCAAACAGTTGTTTGGGGGTGGTAGAGGCGTGCGCTCACCTGGCCCACGTGCATGCCAAACAGCTGATTGGGGAGGGGGGCTGGGCATGCATGCCAAACAGATGATCAGGGAAACCCGAGGAGTGCTTCTTGAGCCCCCCAGTCAGCTGTTTGGCAGACTGGGTGAACACACTCCTCACCCCCTTCCATATCAGTTGTTTGTTGGCTGGGCAAGCGCGCTCCCTTGAGCCCCTTGATTAGCTGTTTGGCAGCCGGGTTGAGCATGCACCTTCAGGCCCAATCCTCAGATCTCGCCTCATGGTGGGGATGTGTGGTGCCCAACAGATGGGAGGGTACACGTTAGCCCGGATTAGCCCAGCTGGGCAACCCGTAGCCTGCACTGTATCTCGAACCTTCGCTAGGTGATGTGTCTGGTAGCAGCCAGCTGCCCGCTCTGAGTTGGAAGTGGGTGAACATCTGAGATCCACTGAACTGACAAGCAGGTGATTCACAGGTCACTGTGGCTACTGTCTCATTTGTTTTCTGACAGTATTTGTGTGTATTTGTATTTGTCTCTTTGCTCATATTCAGTGCACTTTCCTCATCACCAACATGTGGAAAACATAGGCCCTTTTCACAGAGGCCGTGGTGGGTGGTGGGTTGGGTGCGCGCAAGCTAGGGATGGGCAAATGCGTTCGGAAGTTCGGAGTTCAGCCCGAATTCGACCTGTTCAGACAACCGAACCTGAATCCGAACACGAACTGACCGAGCTGAACTCAGTTCCGACTGTCGAAATGAACAGTTTGGATTGCGTTCGGATTGCATTCGGGTGAGTTCGGGTGGCAAAAAAAGTGTCACTGGAAGGTCAAACATGACAGGGAGGGGGAGTCAGCTGAGGAGCAGACTTCCAGCCACCAGGGGTGGAGAGGCTTGGAGTAACAACCAGCCTGTCCAATCACCATCCCTTTTCGCCTCAGACCACTGGCTTCGCAGTCTGCAATTGGCCACGGGCTAGGATGCACGGAGCCAATGGGGCTTGCGGTGAGGCAGGCGCAGCAAGAAACAAAACTGTCTGCCTCCCCCCTTCCCAATACCTTCTGAGCTAGTCACTGTTCCTGAACAGCAGGCGTTTCAGAAGGCTCCCTCTCCCAGCATTTCCCAGCTCCCCAATCCATTGCACTCCTCCTCCCATTTCACCCATCCAACCCATCTACC
>QEPC01011255.1:3990492-4005449 GCA_003113815.1 Sphenodon punctatus | reverse complement strand
ATATAGATATAGATATAGATATAGATATAGATATAGATAGATAGGTTAGAGATAGTAGACAGTTGTAGGAGCTAGCTTAGTGATAGAGATAGCGTTAGTGATTTAGTTTTAGTGTTTGTAGGAGTAGGCCTGTGTACTTATTAGATAATCCATTTAGTTCTTAGCATTTAGAATAGTTAATAGCAGTTAGATTTAGTGTAGATAGATAGATATAATATTAGATTAAAAATTTAAATTAAAAAACCATATAAAAACAAAAAAACCAAGTAAAAAAATATAAAAAAACATATAAAAAACAAAAAAAAAACCATATAAAAACATTTCCCGAACAGCCAAACCCGAACTGAACAGCCAAACCTGAACGCAGTGAACAAACCGAATGGACGAACCAAATGCAGCCAAACCCAACGGCTGAACCCGAAACGCGAGCTGTTCGCCCATGCCTAGCACCAGCAGCGGGTGGAGGTTGATGTGCGGCCGTTCTCCCTTCCTCCCAGGACAGATAGTCTTCACTGATGGGATGTGTCCTGCCTTCCTTTGGATAGGCAGGATCAATTTGATTGACAGCCTCATCCATGGGAGGGGCACAGCCCACCTCGAAGGCCAGTTCTGTTCCCGCCTTTTTAAGGGTAGGAAGCAGGATCAGGGCTCCCTTTACAGGAGCATAGGACTTAGGTTTTTTCTTTACATTTTTGTTTGTTTCCTTTAACTGCTCTTGGGGGCCGAGTCCTAGCCAACCCACCCTCTGGTGGCAGGGCTGAGCTGCTGGCAGAGGACCGGGGGAGGGGGTGTCCTTCCCCCATGTCTCCCCCTCCCTCCTCATTTACCTGTACTACTGAGGGCCCCATTAGTGGGGAGAGCCGCTGCACCTGGAGCAGCTCCTCCCCAGCGGCCTCAGAACTTGTGGGGGGTCGAGCCACAGCAGGACATTTAGGCGTGCAGCATGCCGGCCTGCTGCCTGTTTTCCCCCGCATTTTGCCGTGGCAGCAAGAGCCGGGAATACAATGCATTGGGACGTGGGCTCACCCCTCCCCCACGGCAACATGGAGCCAGAAGAGGCCGGCACAGCGACGCTTCCCCGTAGCATGGCCAATCTTGGCCCAAGCGAGGCCCAGGAGGGGTGAGTAAACCGGGGGCCTGGCCGGGGCTTAGGCCCCGCTGTCTGGCAAAGGTCCCAGAAACCGTGCTCCTTTGGTTGGGGCAACAGGTCATGGACTCCCCTCACCTCTTTGAGTCCCTCACGGGGAACGGCTCCCCCTCTGCCTGCCCCTCCCCCAGAGAGGGTACCCTGATTCAGGGGAGGGCTAGCTCTTCTCCCTCATGGGAGGTGGATAGAGGAGACAGCACCCGGGAGGATAGACCCCACCCCCATTCAGGGGGAGCCCCTCCACAGAGAGGCAGGGGTAGGAAGAGGAGACCTGGGGTTTCCTCAGATTCCTGCTCCACCAGGAGCTCATCGTCTTCCTCATTCTCTTCCTCCTCGGGGTCATCATCCCCCCCTAGACACCACCCAGATTATAGGAGAAGGGAGGCTAAAGGATCCTCCTCCTCTCACTTCAAGAGAGGGAGGAGATGCAGGGGGCACAGAGCTAAAGCCCCTAGGTGCTGCTAATCCTCCCCCTCAAGGGTCCCCCCTCCTGACAAGGAGGATGGGAAGCTCTCGGACCTTCAGTCAGAGGCTGGGGAAGTAGGGGAGGAGCCGGCAGGGGAGAGGCTTTTCGAAGCAGAGAAATCCAACAAACTCCACACTAAGATGGTTGCTGAGTTGGCAATTTCCTTACCAGTTCAACCAGTTGAACAGCAAGAGACCCCTACAGAGAACAAGTGGGTCTTCCCTAGGGGGTCCAATCCTTCCCCAGAGTTACCCCTAGCCAACTTCTATGTTGATACCATTAAGGGGGGATGGGAGCACCCAGCTAGGTTTAAGGGAACACATAAATTTATCAATAGATTTTACTCTATTCCCTCCTCCCAGGAGAAACTGATGATGCTACCCAAGGTAGATGCAGGGGTGGCAGACTTGTCCAAGTCAGCTGCCCTCCCATCGGAGGGGGAGGGCTTTCCCAAAGATCCTCTTGATAGGAAGGTGGAGATAGCCCTAAGGAAAAACCCTCTGCATTAGCCCTCAAAGTCGCAGTTTCTGCTTCTAGTTTTAGCAGGGCAGCCTTCTTATGGGCCAGCGACCTTGCCCGCAAAACCAAACGAAAGAGAATGAAGGACAGCTTTAAGGAGCTGGCCTTGGCCGCTGCTTATTCATTGGACGCAACTCTGGATACCATACAGCTGAATGCCAGAGTCATGGTGACCAACATGGTGACTCGACGCTCAGTCTGTCTCCGCCCGTGGAAGGTAAACCTCAAGTCCAAGTCGGTCCTAACAGGGGCCAGATATCAGGGCAAGAAGCTATTCGGGGAGGCTATGGACAACGTCCTCACCACAGAACCGGAAAAGAAGAAGGCCCTTCCACTGATTCCCAATAAAGGCACAAGCAAGAGCTCCTTTCATCCCAGAACCTCTGCCCAGAACCACAGAGGAAACTGGAAGAGGGATTTTCGTCCAGGTAAGCCCAGGTGGCAGCAAAACCAAAGAGTGGGTGACCAATTTCAGTCTAAGAGGCCACAGCCCACAAAAACGAAACAGCCCAAGCACCCAGCATGACTGGAGGCAGCCTCCTCAGAGGTGTACATCGGGGGGAGACTACAGCTCTTCGCAGACCAGTGAGCACACTCATCCTCGGACCAGTGGGTGCTTGAAACTGTGGCCAAAGGTCACACAGTAGAATTCCTCTTCCCCCCAAGGGACCAGTTCTTACCCTCTCCACTCTCAAAGGATCCAATAAAAGTGGGCAAAACCATGAGGGCGAGTCAACACTTACTGGATATAAGGGCCATAGAGCCGGTACCCCGTTCGCAGAAACATTCCGGCGTGTACTCCATTTTCTTCATGATCCCAAAGAAAAATGGGGACATGCGGGCCATCCTAGACCTCAAGTCACTCAACAAGAGGGTTAGATACGAGAAGTTCAGAATGGCATCGCTGAAATCCATCACAGCCATACTTCAACCTGGTGTCTTCCTATCCTCTATCGACCTGAGGGAAGCCTATCTCCACATTCCCATCCAGCAGGCTCACCGGAAATACTTGAGGTTCGCAGTCGGTGGGCAACACTTCTAGTTTCAAGCTCTTCCCTTCGGACTCTCCTCATCATTGTGTCTTCCTCTCCAAAGAGAGATCAGACAAGATTCAGATGTTGCTGGCAAGTCTCAGAAGAGAAGAGTGAGCAGATCTCATGTTCCTAGCACAAGCCCTAGACTTTATGGTCTTATGCCTGGAGATGGTGGCATGGGCCAGACTACACCTGCAGCCCCTACAGACTTTCCTCTACCCCTATCAGAAGGAGATAGCGAACCGCACTCATCTTCACATCAAATTGCCCAGCAAATTGAAGCAGCAGCTGAGCTGGTGGTCCTCCCCAAAACACCTGGAGAAGGGCCTACCCCTGAGAAACCCAGTGAGGTTAACCATAATGACGGATGCAAGCAACTGGGGGTGGGGAGCACACTGCAAGTTTGTATCAGCCCAGGGCAGGTGGCATGGGGACGAGCGGGTCTGGCATATCAACAGGCTGGAACTGAGAACGGTTTGACTAGCACTTCTTCACTTTGCCGAGCACATCATGGGATCCCACCTCCTGATTTGGACAGACAGCACCACAGCCATGGGGTTCATAACTCACCCGGGAGGGTTGCACTCAAGATCGCTCCAGGCGGAAGCGACGTTACTGTTCAACTGGGCAGAGAATCAGTTACAGTCGATAAGGGCAATCCACATTGCCAGGAAGAGCAACACGACAGCGGATTGGCTGAGCCATCAAGTAACAGACCCGGGAGCATGATCCCTCTCCACAAAGGCCTTCAATCTCATCGGAGAAAGATTCGCCAAGCCCGTGATGGATCTGTTCGCGTCATCGAGCAACGCCAAGGTTCATCTCTTCCTGTCAAGACAAAAAGACCCAAAGGCAATGGGAATAGACACCCTGTCGTTGACTTGGCCAAAGGGATTACTCTATGCCTTTCCTCCCATCCCAATTCTGCCATGGGTGCTGCAACAAATCCATCATCAGAGGGCCCAAAGTCATCCTAGTGTCACCATTCTGGCCACGCCGACCCTGGTTCTCGGAAATTTGGAACCTGATGACATTACAACCACTCTGACTCCTGACATGGCCGGATCTACTGTCACAGGCCTGCTGCTCCACCCAAACGTAAGGAAGCTGACTCTCATGGCTTGGATGCTGAAAGGAGGCAACTAGCTTTGATGGAGTATTCTGGATTGCTTCTGGATACCCTATTGTCTTCTAGGAGGGAGTCGACAAATAAAATCTATGGTAGAACGTGGGAGAAGTTCGCTCGATGGTGCTCTCAACGTAACCTTCGCCCGATGGAAGCAAGTCATGTGGAAGTCCTCCTGTTTTTACAGGAGGGTCTGGAGAAAGGCCTGAAAGCAAACACCATCAAAAGACATCTCTCAACCTTATCCAGCATCATCGGCTGCACAGGGCTACCTTCTATTTCTACGCATGTGTTAGTCAGAAGGTTCGTTAAAGCAGTCGAGGCTCTCGCCCCTCCAGTAAGTCACAGATTTCCTACCTGGAGGCTTAATCTTGTTCTAGACGCACTGACCAAGCCCCCTTTCAAGCCATTGGACAAGGTTTCCCTTTTCTTCATGTCTATTAAGACTCTCTTTTTGGTTGCTGTCACCTCTGCTCACAGGGTTTCAGGGTTGGGTGCTCTATTGGTGGATCCGGAGCTATGTATCTTTCATCCAGATAAGCTGGTCCTACACCCAGACCTGTCCTTCTGTCCAAAGGCAAATTCACTTTTTCATAGGGAGCATGAGCTGGTGTTACCATCCTTTTGTTCCAAACCTCAACACCAGAGAGAAAAGGTATGGCATAAGCTAGATGTTAGATGGGCTGTCAAAATTTACCTAGATAGAACCCGTCCTCTTAGATCAGTCTCTGCCCTTTTTGTTAACTTTGGCACCAAAAATAGAGGCAAGAGAGCGAGCAAATCTTCCCTATCCTCATGGCTTAAGGCATGCATCACAGAAGCCTACAGGGCCCAGGGGATCCCCGTCCCGCAGGACATTGTAGCACATTCAGTGAGGAGTGCAGCGACGAATGCAGCACTACTAGGTAGGGCTCCACTGGAACAAATATGTAGGGCAGCCACGTGGGCATCAGTACACACCTTTGCCCGCCACTATAGACTCACGTCCTTGGCCTCAGCGGATGCGGCCTTTGGGCAGAGGGTTCTCCAAAGGGTTATCTTGAATTAATGCCTGGACTCCCCAGGAGGAGTCGGGGCGTTTGTTTACTGGTGGGACTCCTCCCTCCCTGAGAGGTTCTGCTTGGGGACGTCCCATCAGTGAAGGCCATCTGTCTTGGGAGGAGGGGAGAACGGGAAATTTCTTACCTGTAAATTTTCCTTCTTCCTCCTCTCAGGACAGATGGTCTTCATCCCACCCTCTGTGGGATTCCAGGCACCAAGGGGTCTAGGGTTTGGTCTCACTTTCCTTTCCCCCCCTATTTCCTATCTGTTCACTTGCTGTGCTTGTGGCGTTGGTCTTTTTCATGTTAGGTTTTAGAGTTACTGGAAATCGGAACTTCAGACCTTGGAAATCCTCAGAACTCTGAATTGTGCAGTGCCCATAAAAGCAGGCTAGCAAGAGTCAGACAACCTGAAGAAGACAAACCCCAAAAGTGCAACTACAAAAAGCCGAAAAAGCCAGCAGTACCCACAGCATAGCCCAGCAGAAGTGCACCCACTTTAAAATAATTATACCAGTCCAGCAACCATAACAAACACCAACAAGAAACCAGACATGCACCCCTCCAAAAAACCCAACAGCCTCCATTATGCCCACCTATGCAAGGCAAACCCCCTCCCCACACATGATAAATTAACCAGACAGAAAGTATACCCAGTGTGCCCCAGCTGGTCACATCTTGGCAACGTTTTTGAACTCACAGCCAAAGCAGTGCCCAGAAAAGCAGGCTAGCAAAAGTGAGACAATCTCAAAAAGACAAACCTAAAAAGTGCAACTTCAGAAAACCAAAACAACAAAATCAGCAGTACCCACAGCATGACCCAGCAGCAGTGCACCCACTTAAATTATTTAAAATAATTATGCCAGCCCAACAGGCATAATCACACCCACAAGAAACCAGACATCCCCCCCCAAAAAAACCCTCCTTGTGCCCACCTATGCAAGGCAAGCCCCCTCCCGACACGCCATAAAGTAACCAGAAAGAAAGTATCTCCTTTGTATCACAGCTCAGTGGTCACATTTTGGCAAAGCTGAACTCACAGCTGAAGTACAGTCCCAGTGCTCACAAAAAACACAGCAAAAGTGATCCCTCTCCAGCCTCTATGGTGCCAACTTGCAACAAGCTGTGCAAACAGCAGCAGAACCCACTTTGAAGTATATTAAGCATGGTAGCAATGGCTATCCTGACATTGCCCCTAGTATGGACAGCCCAGGCCAGGGGAAGTGGAGCAAGGCAGATCCCTCTGGCCCCATGGTACCATCTTAAGCAGTGCAAGCAGCAGGCAGCAGTGACACCTGCTTATTTTTTTAAAAAAAGGTATAGTACTGGTGTGGCACTGACAACCCTAGCATTGCCCCTAGTATTGATAGCCCAGGACAAAGGAAGTGGAACAAGGCCTCTATGATTCCAAGTAGGAGGCAGCAGTGGCACCCACTTATTTTTTTAAAAGACATGGCATTCATGTGGCACTGGCAACCCCCAGCATTGCCCCTATGGACAGGACAGGACAGGACAGGACAGGCACCCCTCCCCCCCCCGCCAAAATACTTACAGATCAGCAGTACTTTTCATACTTACACAGCCAAATTCACTGAAGAGAATGGAAAATGGCCCTACAGCCACTTTCATTCTGCCCCTGCCAGTCAATCAAAACCTGTCATGTGGCTTCTCCATCACTCACCTGTCCCCTCCCATACCCCCCTGCCTACCAAATATTTATTTATTTATTTATTTATTTTACAGATTTATATCCCGCCCCCTCCTGCAATGCAGTTCGGGGCGGCTAACAACAATAATAAAATATTAAAATTCACTTTAAAATATAAATATAAAATACATCATCTAAAACACATCATATAAAACAGGGCTAGAAAAACAAATAAATAAATGGGTGGGGGATTAAAATCATCCCTCCCCACCCTCCCTCCCAAAGGCCTGGGCAAACAGCCAGGTCTTACAGTTCCGCCGAAATGTTAAAAGGCTTGGGGCCAGGCGAGCTTCCTCCGGAAGGGAGTTCCACAGCCGCGGTCCTACCACCGAGAATGCTCGCTCCATCGTGGCCCCCCGCTTAACACGGGGGACCTCCAGGAGGGCACCCCCGGCAGACCGCAGGAGCCGCTCCGGGGCGCGAAGGGCGAGGCGGTCCCTAAGGTATGAGGGGCCAAGACCGTATAGGGCTTTATAGATCATCACTAGGACCTTGAACTTGGCCCGGCACACTATCGGCAGCCAGTGCAGCGCTCGGAGCACCGGTGTAATGTGCTCCCGGCGACCCGTCCCCGTAAGAAGACGAGCCGCCGCATTCTGCACCAGCTGCAGCCTCCGGGCCAAGAACAAGGGAAGCCCCACGTAGAGCGCGTTGCAGTAGTCGAGCCGCGAGGTGACGAAGGCATGGATGAGGGAGGCCAGGTCCGGGCCAGAGACATACGGACGCAGCCTACGTACCAGATAAAGCTGGCGGAAGGCAGCCTTAGCGACTGCCTCCACCTGCCGCTCCAGCCGCAGGTCTGCGTCCAATATGACCCCCAGACTCCGGACCTGCTGAGCTACAGGGGGGCAAACCCCCCCAACCAGGGGGGCCACCACCCCCTTCGCCCTCCCCACCACCATCACCTCCGTCTTATCTGGGTTGAGCTTCAGTCTGCTCCGCCGCATCCAATCCGCCACGGCCTCCAAACATTGGGATAGCACCGAGACAGCAGGGTCTGGGTCAGTAGAAAACGAGAGGTACAGCTGAGTATCATCAGCATACTGGTGACATCGCACCCCGAACCCTCTCACGACCTCCCCCAAGGGCTGCATATAGATGTTAAATAATAATGGAGACAAGATCGATCCCTGCGGAACGCCACACGGTAAGGCGCGGGGGCTCGATGTTTCCTCCCCCAACACCACCCGCTGGCTCCTCCCCGAGAGGAATGAACGGAACCATTCAAGAACAGTCCCGTCCAGACCCCCCCGGTCACGCAGTCGTCTCAACAGCAGCCCATGGTCCACGGTGTCAAAAGCGGCCGAGAGATCGAGCAGGATGAGAAATGTCGAACATCCCGCATCCATCTCCCGGCGGAGGTCGTCCACCAAGGCCACCAACGCCGTCTCGGTGCCATAGCCGGGGCGGAACCCAGATTGAAAAGGGTCAAGGAGCCCGATATTATCTAGATGACCCTGGAGCTGGAGCGCCACTGCCCGCTCAATAACCTTCCCTAAAAAGGGAAGGTTAGAGACAGGTCGGTAGCTGGCGAGCGCGTCCACGTCCAACGATGGTTTTTTCAGCAGGGGGCGCACCACAGCCTCTTTTAAGCAAGGCGACAACCTCCCCTGCCGAAGGGACGCATTCACCACCCTCGCCAGCACCGTCCCCAACGTCTCCCCGGAAGCTTTTATTAACCAGGACGGGCACGGATCTAGTTGACAACACGTGGCCCTCACAGACCCCAGGACATCCACCACATCGGCCGGCGTCACTTCCTGAAACTCACCCCATAAAGATGGACCAGACGGACCCTCCGCCCCCCCGCGCTCTTCCCCTACTGCTATCAACCCAGCGTCGAAATCGGCCTGAATCCGAGCGATCTTGTCTGCGAAGTAGATGACAAACTCCTCACAGCGGGCCCGGGACAAGTCCCCATCCAGGCGGAGGGAGGCCGGACTAACCAGCCCCCGCACCACCCGAAACAGCTCCGCTGGACGCGACTTCGCAGACGCTATGAGGACGGCGAGGAATTCCTTCCTCGCCGTCCTCACAGCCTCCACATAGGACCGCAAATGGGCCCTATGGAGAAGACGATCGGAGACAGACCGAGTCCGACGCCAGCGTCGCTCTAGCCTCCTGCCCACACGCTTCATACACCGCAGCCCCTCAGTAAACCAAGGGGTCCTGCGGTGACGAGACCGAGGCAGAAGGCGCCTCGGAGCCACCCTGTCAATGGCCTCCTCCAGCAAGATGTTCCAATGCCGGACCAGCTCATCCACAGAGTGACCGTCCACATCCAGGGTAAGCTCCCTCAGGACCTCCTGGAACCGCTGGGGTTCCATCAGCCTCCGAGGGCGGACCATCCTAACTGGTCCCTTCCCCTTCTGGAGGGGGCGCGCTAAAAGACCGGCCTGAAGGAGATGGAATATGGAACTAAGTTTTGTTTCCTAGCTCAGAGAAGCTTGGGTCAACCATCTGGGTCACTCTGGCCACATGCACAATGGCGCCATCATTCAATCGAGGTTTCATATGTTTTCCGGGGACCAGTCTTGGTACCAGGAACTTGGAAATTCAAAACTGGGGAACAGAATCCCTGGTGAATTCCAAAGTAAAATGGGGACCAAATTTCAGCTCTGCCAAGTACCAATCAGGTACAAAGAAACCTCAAAAATTGATAACTTCTGATACTGATTTTCCAATTTTTCAGTTACCAATCAGTGTATTGGGTCTGAAAACTAAAAAGTCAGGACTGGAAGTTGACTTTCTGTAATTGAAAATCAATAAATAGGTGTCAGATGTCAAAATATTGGTACATAAGTAGAAAAACCAATACCAGAAGTTGGGATTCCGGGACCAGAAGTTGTCATTCCAAGACATCGTGTACCTTAATTATCACAGTTGGGTACCAATCAGTACCTGATGTTGTCACGTCATAAATTCATTGAGTATACCCATTTTTGTAGGTACTCATTTCAGCTTTAGTGCTGCAGTTTCTAGGGCCCAGTTTGAGACCTCAAATGCCATATTTGTGGGGGAGGTGGATTTGTGTTCGCTTGAACTCAAATACACAGCCTTCATATTTATGTTTTGCACACTGAAGCCAAAAGGGGATTTTGTGTTTATTTGTGTTTCACCAAAATCTGAAATGCACAGCCTTACTCACTAGTTTAGGTTTTCTGTTGAAAATATTTAGGCTTTCCATAGAAATGAATAGAAGTTTGAGCCCTAATTGTGTATATTGAAGAACAACTTTTTCAAAACAGCCTGTCTCTGACACTCCCTACATTTTTCCCTTGCATGCGTTCACACATCTTCTCCAGTCATGTATTTTTCAGTATGCAAATATTCAACTAAAAATAACATTTTCTACAAAGGTTAATAAACTTATAAATATTTATGCTATCCTTTAGTTTTTCAGTAGCAAATGTAAAGAGAAAAGAACTGCAAAGGAGTTTAAAATAGAAATCCTAGAAAAAATGTAGCTGCTGATTTTCTGTATGACTTTGCGTTCTGTATGACTTTGCTCAACTTCCTGATTGCTGGCAATTTCAGGCAGCTCTTCTCTTTTCATCTCATTCAAAACAAACTTGCCTGAAGAAGCTGCATTATTATGGTAGATTTTAAGACTCAAAGGTCCTAGCCCATGAGGACATTATATTTGTTTGCCTTACTAAAAATTACACTAGGGAACATACTGTACCCTGTGGTTGTTATAAAAATAACATGTAATGAAATGTAATGAAAAATCTACAGTCAACTGATTGCACATTTACAGGTACAGAAAACTTGATACTGGTCTTAAATATCTGGCGGGAACCCAACAGATGTTACGGGACAAACGGCCACCACAGGGAGTTCACTGTGGTTGACCGTGGTCTCGTAAAGTCTGAAATTACCTTTAGTACCATATTTGGTAGGAAGGGGGTATGGGAGGGGACAGTTAAGTGATGGACAAGCCAGATGGCAAGTTTTGATTGGCTGGCAGAGGCAAAATAAAAGTGGCTCTATAGCCATTTCCCATTCTCTGCTGAATTTGACTGTGTGCGCTACCGTGCTGATCTTTAAGTAATTGGCTTGATGAGGGAGGGGTGCCTGGCCTGGTCTGGCCTGGCATGTCCATAGGGGCAATGCTGGAGGATGGGGGTTAGTATTTTCCACTATGCCATGATTTAAAAAAAATAAAATAATTGGGTTCCACACTGCTGCTGCCTGCTGCTTGGCACCATGGAGGCCAGAGGGATCGATGCCTTGCTTCACTTCCCCTGGCCTGGGCTGTCCAAGTTACCAGTGCCACGCCTTTTTTAAAAAATAAGCGGGTGCCACTGCTGCCTGCTGCTTACACTGTTTGGCACATTGGTGGCTAGAGGCATCTTCCTAGCTGTACTTCCCTTGGCCTGGGCTGTCCGTATACAGGGGGAATGGTGAGGGGTTGCCACCAGTGCCAAATATACTTAAAGATTGGGTGTGGCTTGCACTGCCTCTTGATAAGCTGGCAACACCCTAGTGGCCAGAGAGGGATCACTTTTGCTGTGGTTTTTGTAGGCGCTGTGACTGTACTTTGTGGGTTCAACTTTGCCAAGATGTGACTGACCACTGAGGCACAGGGGAGATATACTTTCTTTCTGGTTAAAATAATCTAGTGTATGAGGAGGGGACTTGCCTTGCATAGGTGGGCACTGGGCAGGCACAATGGAGGTTTTTGGGTGGGGGAATGTCTGGTTTCTTTCTTGTGGGTTTTGTTATTATGTCTACTGGACTGGCTTTTTTGGTTTCTGCCTGGAGTTGCACTTTTGTGGGTTTGTCTTCTTGAGTGATTGTCCCACTTTTGCTAGCCTGCTTTTCTGGGCACTGCTTAGTTGGCATAATGATTTTATGCACTTTAAAACATTAAAGGAAAGAGTCCCAAAGTTCTGAGTTTCGGGGATTTCTGAGGTGCAAAGTTCTGAGTTCCAAATTCCGTGTCCTCAGACAAAGTTCCGAAGTTCAGCTGAGTACTTGGACCAGGTACTTGGAACTTTGGAACTCAAGCCGAGTACTCAGAGGGCCTATTCGGTGAAGCCCTAAATATAATTTGTTTTTAGGCTAATGATTAGGTTAATGGTAACAAGTTACACTTTCCACAATATTTCATCTGATCTAGAGTAAGAAACTGATGATTAGACACTGGTATCTCTTTCATATTGTCTGTATGTCCTCGGCCTCACAAAAAATGTACTGAAATCCAAAACTTCCATACAAGCTAGCAGATATCTTTACTGTCTTGACTATGATAGATTTTCTTTTTAGTATGACCCACCGGTTTTGATATTTTTGTTTTAAATAAGGTATATTCAGTATAAAATGTTTAACTTCCTGTATTTACTAATTTTCTTAAATTTACTATTGAGCTGATCAGGGCTAATCAGTTAACTCCAGGATTTCATTCTGATATTGAATCTTGCATTTTGTTTATTTTGCATTTTTCTTTGTTAATATACTGTACTCTCCTATCAGTTAGTTTACTTTTAATTGATAGAACACTGGTGCTATTTATTTATTTAGTCACTATGCTTCACAGTCACTATCCTTCTTGATGGGAGGGGTTTTTGATCCCATTACTGGTTCCATATGTAGCAAGATAGTCTTCTCTGTCCAAATTCTTTGCAAGACCAGGTGCCATATTGGGTATTTTCAGACGTTACGAGATCACAGTGAACCACGGTGAATACCCACCTGTGGTCACTGTGCCTCGAACGTCTGTTTGGCGGCCGCCAGATGTTCGCCACGGTCAATCTGCACAAGGGGTCAATTTGAACCACGCTTCCCGGGCTAGCCAGGGGAATGTCCTGGGAAGCGTGGTCAAACGGACCCCCGGCAGGGACCAAAAAAAGTAACGTCTGGCCGCTCACCACGGCCCGGGATTACCGGCGGGATCCCGGGCCATGGCGCATTCGGCCAGACGCGGCGGCCGCATTGGCCCCGCCGCCCGCCCGTCTCCTCGGAGGGCGGGCGGCGGGGTGCGTGGAGGGGGCGGGGCTGTGCGGCCACACGCTGCGCCGCGCAGCCCCGCCCCCTCCCGGATTCCCCGCCAGGATCCCCCCGGCACGTCTGATATGGCGTGACGGGGTGACCCCGGCGGGGAACGAATGGGTTGATTTCGGTACGGGGCCAACGGGGCCCATAAAGTCTGAAATCATCCTGTGTCTCATCACACTGGTTTCCTTCCTATAACAGAAAAGTACAGGATTCCTAAAATCAATATTTACTTACAAAGAATTCTTGAGATGAGCCCCTTGCTGGGCTCCCAGCTTCAGATCTTCAAGTGAGCGCTCATTGGGTTTGCAGTCTTGGAATCCCCAGAATAGGCCCCAGTGCTACAGGACTCAAAGTGAGCTCCCAACCTGTAGCCACTCTTCACCCTTGGTTACTCTGGCATCACTGAGCCCTTGGTGCCAACTCCTCTGTGAACCATCTCTCAGACTTCTCTGAGTTCTCAGCAGCTGTTAATCACCTGAACGTAGAATCAATTAACAGTATGTAAATAAATAATTATAATTATAAATGAATATAAATAAATAATTACTAGGAATAGTTTCTTTTAAACTAATATCTAATATAAATAGCAATAGTAAATTACCACATCTGCAAAATGTTTCTGTTTTTAAAAGATTTCAGCAAAAGAAACTCTTCCACCATAAATATTTATGGATGTAATGCAAGTTTTAAGGCTACTCAGGACTAGGGCTGACACGAGAGCTAGTGTTTCTGTTCCTCAGGGAAATACTGACCTTTCGGGAGTGCATGCAAGTGTCTGTAGGTACTTAGTCATTCTCCAGTAGGCTGAAATGAAATCTTCAAACAACTTTGAAATTTGTTGAATATTAAGGTATTTGGTTCAGAAAGGCCAAGTTCCGAGGACCAAGGCCGTTATTCAGAAAACTTCGGAAACTTTGGAAACAGCTGCGCACATGGGGGTAGCTGGTGGACAGTTGACCTTCTTCTGGAAATGAAACTTAGTGCCATATTTGATTGGAGGGAGGTATGGGCGGCGAAACTGAGTGATGGTAAGTCAGATGGCAAGTTTTGATTGGCTGGCCAAGTCAGATGGTCAGCTTTTGAATTGGCTGGCAGAACAAAATAAAAGTGTCTATCTGCACTGCAGGCATTTTGTCCATCCGCTTTGGTGAATTTGGCTGCGCTGCATGCTATAGTGCTTCTGGATCTGTAAGTAATTACCATTAGTTACCATTGCCACAATGCCATGCCAAGGAAGTGGGTGCCCCTGGAGGGGGTGAGGTATTTTGTGACTTCTGCTGGGACTTGTGCTTGCTGAGTTTTTTTGGTGGGATTTATTTCTCCATGCAGTTGCAGACTTTTTTGCAGGGTTGTGTGTGCTCTCTAGGCTGTGGCATGGCACACAACAGAGCCTGACTGAATCATTGTAAAGAATAATTTCTACTGTTCTGCCACCTGCTTGGCACCATGAAGCCAGAGTCAGACTGGGATCACTCTGCCTAGCTTCATTTCGCAAGTTTGCTTAGTCGGTTCAAGTTACCATTGCTACAATGCCATGCCAAGGAAGAGGGTGCCCCTGGGGGGGAGGGGTATGAATGTCTGGTTTCTTAATTTTGTGACTGCTTGTTGGATTTTTTTTTTGGGGTGTGTGTGTTATTTCTCCATACAGTTGCAGACTGTTTTGCGGGGGTTGTTGTATTCTTTCACTCAGCATATAATTGGGTTGTGGAATCTACTGCCAGAGTCTGTGGTAAGGGCCAGTACTATAGCTGAGTTTAAAAGAGGTTTGGAAAAGTTTCTGGAAGTTAGGTCCATTAGCAGCTATTAGCCAGACAGGATCAGGGAACATGATGGGAGCTGGGGGAAAACAACAGGGAATGGATCCCCCATTGTGACCTGTTGGGTGCTTCTCCCAAGCCACCGTGATTGGCCACTGTC
>QEPC01011255.1:3949376-3968073 GCA_003113815.1 Sphenodon punctatus | reverse complement strand
TGGGGGCCTGGGGAAGTTGCGAGGGGGGTGGGAGTAGGAGCGGGAGGTGGAGGGCTAAGTGGGGGGCTGGGGAAGTGGGAGTGGGGGTGGAGGACTAAGGTGGGGGGCTGGAGAAGTTGCCAGAGACTGGGCGTAGGAGCGGAGGGATGACGTGCTAAGTGGAGGGGTGGGAGTAGGAGCAGGGTGTTGGAGGGCTCGGGAAGTTGCGAGGTGAGTGTGAGTAGGAGCGGGGGTGGAGGGATAAGTGGGGGGCTGGGGAAGTTGCAAAGGGGGTGGTGGTAGGAGTGGAGGTGGAGTGCTCGGCACACACACAGCTTCTTCTCCTCCTGAAAGCTCTCAAGCAGCTGGGAGGTGCTGGCTGGTGCTCACACACACAGTCCATCTCTAGGGCAAGGAGAAGGGCCTGTGGCCCCACACGCATACACTGGCAGGCAGCCCAGAGTTTCCTCTTCACGGAGACACTGCCTCGGTCCTGCGCACATACACAGAGTTTTTGAGGGGGGAGGGTGGTGGCAGGAGCTGACATGCTGGCTGGGCTGGCCTTTGGAGCCAACACCGAGCAGCAGAGCAAGTGGGAGGGAGTTGGTTGTGAGTCCCTTTCCTCTTCTCATTCACCAACGCTGCTCAAGCTGACCGCGGAACTTGCCCCTCACACATGCGCGAGCCAGTAGAACTGATTTTTAAATCTATAACAACTCCATTTTGGTTGCATGGAACATTCTGACCCCAGCAGCTTTTGATGTAGATCTCAGACTACAAATACGTGAAGTCTCAGGGGTCAACTCATCTGGTGGTAGGAGATATCCATGTTTCAAAATAGTCAGGAGGCTGTGCATTTTGATCACAACCAATTAGCTTTTCAAAGGTGATAACTTTTTATTTTCTGGCTGAATGGTCTCCAAACTTTGCAAGTATGATGGTCCCCACAAATATAAGCCATGGATAAATATTCAGAAATGTAGGCCGAGCGGTTCCCTCAATATTGGGGCTTCAGCAGTCCCCTGTTTATAATGGAGAACGGTTGTGCTTCTAACTTCCTTACAGCCGCCGCTGTAAGAAAATGTATAGCTATGTGCCCCCAAAATGTATTGCATATCCCATACTATGTAAGGTGTATTACATATAAGACAATGTTAATTGAAGACACTGTTATAAGTGCAGAGCCATGCAATGAGATCAAGAGAAGATACGGGAAATTGAGAAATATTGCTGAGGAATGTATACCACCTTCACTGGAAATTATTGTGCTCATTCTTTACTGAATCTGAAATAGACTTCATTTCATCTAAACACAAAAGATTATTTTCATTTGGATTTTTAATATTTTTAGTTTTGCATTTATCAAGAGAGAATGCTAATCTTCTGGATAATTAATCTAGTAGCTACTATCTACTGAGACAAAATAACACAGTCCATTTTAAAATGCATTACCTGTGAACATTGGAAGGGAAAATAAATTAGTTGATTTATTATTTCAGCCTTTTACCTGTTGGGGTCCAGTGTAAAAAGAAAATAATTGTTTCACATTGCAAGAAATAGATAAGTAGTAGACCACGCTTGTTTCATAAAAATCTGTGTTTAATCAATATGTTGGTATTATGTATTGTATGTGAGGCAATATGTCACTGCTATTGGGTGATTTCAGACGTGACGAGATCACGCTGAACCACACTGAACCACGGTGAACCCCGCAGCGGGGCGAAAGGCCCCTGCACGTCTGCACAGCGTGCGCCAGATGTTGGCCACGCTGAATCTGCAGACGGGGTCAATTTGAACCACGCTTCCCGGGCTAGCCGGGGGAAGGTCCCGGGAAGCGTGGTCAAATGGACCGCGGGCCGTGGCGACCAAAAAGTAACGTCTGTTCGCGTGCCACGGGCCGGGATCCCCGGCGGGATCCCGGGCCGTGGCACGATCGGCCAGACGCGGCGGCCGCATTGGCCCCGCCGCCCGCCCGTCTCCTCGGAGGGCGGGCGGCGGGGTGCGTGGAGGGGGCGGGGCCGTGCGGCCGCACGTTGCGCCGCGCGGCCCCGGCTCCTCCCACTTTCCCCGCCGGGATCCCCCCGGCACGTCTGTTGGGCCGTGCCGGGGTGACCCCGGCGGGGAACGAAGACGTTCGATACGGTACGGGGCCAAAGGGCCCCGTAACGTCTGAAAATACCCATTGTTGTTGTATTTGTTTCAGTGCATGTTGTTTATCAAAGAATTATAGAAAGTCAGAGAGAGTTGGAAGGTACCTCAAGGGACAGCTAACCCACTGCTTGGATGCAGGATAACCGTAACTACAACAACCTTGAGAGATAGATGTCCAGCTTTTAAAAACAAAAAAACCTCTCCAATGATGGATAGCCTCTAAAGGTGACACGGGTACTAAATTTAGTACCTACGGGTAATCACATCTTTGGGTAACATTGCGGTAAACAAACAAAAGAGCAAAACAAAAGCAAAAGGAAGACTGGGAACACAAAAAACAAGAGCATTAGAGCAGTAACAAACCTTTTTTTTATTTGTCTTTGTTAAGGTGAAAAAATGTTTAAGATTGACAGTGGTAGGAATGCACCTCTCCACTCCCCTCCTTCTGAGCATTATACTATCATCTTCAATACCTTCGTCATGATGCAGCTGTTCAATGAAATCAATGCACGCAAAATCCACGGTGAAAGGAACGTCTTTGATGGCATCTTCAGAAACCCTATATTTTTCACTATTGTACTGGGTACCTTTGCTGTACAGGTAATCATTAAAGTAGGAAATAGGAGCTATTGAGCAAAAATGTTTTATAAAGTCTTTTCTTATATATTACTATTTTGAAAAAACAAAAAACAAAGATATGGTACTTATCAGTTTATATACTAATTCAGCCAGTATTTGGCCAGTTCTTGTTTTATTGATTTCTTCAGTCAATAGGTGTAAATTAGAATACTTAATCAACATGCATAACAAACAAGCTATTTAGAAGACAGTATAATACATTTACACAGGAACGCTTATGCATAAGATTTATATTATAATAACAAATCATAGCATTAAGCTGATTTGTTTTAACAGTCACTATCTCATTATCTTCAGTGGGGCCAATCCCATGACCCGTGGATCCCGCATGCAACCCACACATGCCTAAGCATGGTTTCCGCACAGCACAATGGACATTTGTGCAATTTCTGTGGGTCATGAGATTGGTCCCAGTGTGGATAGTTAATAACATCTGCATTTTTATATCTATTTACTTCTATATACAATACTAGCACTGGACAAAAACTGGTTCAAACATCTACATCTGTCAGGGGAGGCTTATGGAACTGTCACTGTCAGATCCCCCACATATTTTTCCTCATTAAAGTCTCAGAATATTACTTTTGTCAGTCCTGCCCATCTATTATCCAGTAGTCATATTAGGTAAGCACTTAATAAGGAAAAGCGAGGTGCATACTATGCTTCTTTTGCAAACACTCTCAGTGGCATTGCAGAACTAGACTTGGGGCATAATCCTCTACCCACTGAAGTTAATGAAAAAAGTACCGTTTACTTTAATGTTGGAGGGTTGTCATCCTGTTACTTTTAGACAGCATAAAACACAGAATATTTGACTTATCTTGGGATATAATGAATATTACAATGACATGTACAACTAAAAATAAGTCACAGTGTAGTGTTTTTCAACAATGTCAAATTTCAAATGTATTAGAGAAACAGTAGTTATTTTTATGAGAGTTGCTTGAGATTTTCACCAATGTAAGCCAGATGACAGTGTGGCCATCAGAAGCAATATCTAGGAATATTTCCTGTGAAGTATTTCTGAAGCACGTGAGATGAGATGTTCATCTGCACTGATGAAAAAAATATCTTTTGGATGTGCTCTAGTTAAGTGAAGTTAGCAAGCAAGCAATATGAGAAAGGTTGGATGAGATATTATGTGAATGTACCCAACATCATATTTCTTTAAAAACTGATCGCTGGCCCTTTGGAATTCCCTCGCCTGGCCCCAAGCCTTTTAACATTCCGATGAATTTGCAAAATCTGGTTGTTCGCCCAGGTCTTTGGGGAGGGGGGGTTAGGGGTTTTTATCCCCTCCACCCTTATTTATTTATTGTATTGTTTTTTATGCTCCCTAGCCGTGCTTTAATTGTTAATTTTATGAGTGTTTTTTAAATGTTTTATAATTGTGTTTTTATTTTTGATATTGTTAGCCGCCCCGAGCTGTTTCAGGAAGGGCGGGGTATAAATGCGAATAACTAAATAACAAAATAAAAAACAACACAAAAATACTATTCAGAAAGTAGTATGAATGAAAATTAAAGTCTGCCTTTAAATCAAAATGAATGTGGTCATCACTATACAGTGAGAATCTTTAACATCTGTTGCTAAAAAGCCATCTGATTAAGTCAGTTATTCTACGCAAGTCAGTTTGTACAAATGAAATATTGTTATTGAAGAAATGTCTATTACAAGAAAAATGTCTCCTGCTTTAAAATATTTTGTGTCTTTTTAATAAATGCCTTGCTTTGGAGTATATTCTACAAGGGGCCTTCTTCCAGTGGCATTTTGATCTATTTACTGATCTAAATGAGGCTATAGATAAACAGTTGGTAGAGACATAGGGCCCACTCTAAGGTGCACATTGCATGTCCACCAAACACAGAAAGCGTGCACACAGGTTGTACACACCATGTGCACACAATGCATGTCTATCATGCACATGGTATATGTTTAGGGTGCATTATGGTTGTGTGTGCACATCTTGGATCAGCCCCTTAGTAATCCGCAGTGAAGACTCTCCAAGTTCATTTCTGGACTGGCCCTTGAGATACTCTCTTTTAGAAGCCACTGTGCCTATAAAAGTACAATAAATAGCAGTATAGATACTAAATGATCTACTGTTAAGTGCTGTATGCTCAAGCCTGGTTACGTTGTGCCACTTAAATAAAGCAAGCTTATTAACTAGCCAGTACAATAGCTAAGTGCTCGTAGAATCATATGGTGATGGTGGAGGAAATCTTGTGCAGAATATGTATTTTTGTCTTTGGCCTTTTATTTAGGGTATCTTAATTTATGGATACCAAATCAAAGTACTTTGAGTGTGCTTATTATCAGAGGGTAGTTTTCCAATGTCCTGAATAGCTCTAGATTTCAGTTTCTTCTTGAAGAATTCTTGGTGTTTTGCACCTCTGAAAAATGATATCCAAAGTACATCAAACAGAGCATTAAAGATTAGGGGCTACTTCTGCAAACTTTGGCTTAATGTCAAGTAAGAGAGTTGGAAGGGGCCTTAGGACTACTGACTTTCAGCCTTAAATTAAAAATTCCTCTACTATGGTTCATTATTCCACTAGCATCTTATTGTTGAATCAGATTGAAATAATGCATGATTGCAGGTGTATATAAGCAAAGAAAGTATCAAAGCTGATGAGAATATGAGAAGAATTGGTCATCAAAATAGATAATGTATTTTTTCTCCTCATGTCTCTTGCAGATAGTAATTGTACAGTTTGGTGGGAAACCTTTTAGCTGTTCTCCTCTGCAACTTGACCAGTGGATGTGGTGTGTATTTATTGGATTAGGAGAACTTGTATGGGGTCAGGTAAGCATAATTTAGCAAATTATAGATTTCTGCTAATTTACTTTGTTTTGTTCCAACCAATGTAAGATAGAATCTTGATTCTGTTGGAGTCAATATCAGAAAACCTGTTTGATTTAATAAGGTCAGGATTTCACACATAAGGTCTGATTTTGCAAATACTTCCCCACAAGTTTGTCTTTACAAACGTATTTGTAGGATTGCCAGGTTAATGGCCCTGCTCTATTGTACATTTGGTGTTACATTGGTAGTTACAGTACCATTACCAAATACATTACATTAATAATATTTTTCCATTAGGGTATCAGTTTTGTTCCTCTCTACATTTTGTAAATTGACATTCTCTAGTCATAAAAAAAAAACATACAGGGGATAGTGGTAGTGTAGATGTCTCTGTATTAGAGGTGTGCACCAGGGGCCTGTTTCATTTTCATTTTTCATTTTTGTTATTTAATTCAGTTGTTTTCGTTTTCATAAATATCAAATTGTTGTTTTTGCTTTTGCTTTTGTTTTCGTTTTTCATTGGTTTCAATAGACAACACATTTCTGGCTGTACCTTTGTTGTTTTTCACTATATGTGACTGATATTTGGAGAGATTATACCTCCAATAGAAGGCATTACGTGTACCAAATTCCAAAAGGATTGGATAAAGGAATCTAATTTTAGAAGCAGTTGAATTATTTTATTTTGCAAAAATCTTCATATACATTTTTTAGGTGTACCTTCTTTGCCTCACATTGAATGTAGATGAAACTTGGAAAGTTTATACCCCTTCTCATATTTACTATCTCTGCCAACTTTCAGAAGATTGGATAAAAGGTCCTGGTGAAAATTGGCAGGACTGTATATCACACTTTAATGATCATCTCTGAGAAGTATCAGAAAGATGTGATAAAGGGTCCCAATTTTAGATGCCTGCACAGCATATGCAGAGAATGAGCCTATGCCAGGGATTCACTTACATGTCACTCTGGTATAAGATCGATTTGTGATGCCAGTTGACCAGCAGAAATGTCAACTAAATATCCTCATTCTGTGCTGTGACCATCCCAACTTCTCTCCCTCACTTGATACTGGGAAGTCAGAAATGTTTGTTTAGGAAAGAGCCAATAGAGATTCTCTTATGTCCTCTGTCACAGTGCTGCAGGATGTGATTGTGATGATAATTGGCCGGACTGGATGTGAAAACTGTGTCTCCTGATTGCTGGGATGCTACCCCAAAGTCCCAGTTATGTCCCTTCTATGCCCGCCTGAGGGCTGCCCCCTATGCCTGCCTCGAAGCCACTACCAATTCGTCCTGTAAAACTAGAAGCATGCAGTAATTGGCCATTGAATGTGTCTGTCAGTATTTTAGGTTGCTCCACATCCTCCCTCCTAAAGCCTCTCTCTCCCTGCTATGCCAGGTGCCTGCCTCTGACTGGCACTGCATGTGCTGCTATTTATCTGAATAATGGTATTCAAGGGGACAACTTCAATTGCTTATACAATTGGATCCCTTTATCAAATTGTCCTGTAGTTTGGCAAAAATAACAGGTAAGGTATGTGATACATACTTGCAAAATATCTTGTAAACGGAATTGAATATACAAATGTTACAGCTGGAAATGTATTTTCAAGTTAATGTCTTATACCATCAGGAGTGGACCCTTTATCCAATCTTTCTGGAAATTGGCAAGAGTGTTCATCCTGTGGAGGGACATAATATTTACAGGTTTCACAGACCGTGCCTGGAAGATTAAAAAGTTGTAGCCATGAATGTGTATGGAGATTCTCTTAAAATCACAATGTTCAATTTCTTCTAAACTCGGTTCCCTTTATGTAATCATTTCGAATATTGGTACACATAGTGCTCTCTGTTGGGGGTACAATCTCTCCAAGTTTCATCAGAATTGAATAAGAAACAAAAACATTATAGCCGGAAATATATTTTTTTGTTTTTTCCCTTTATTTTAAAAACACAATGTCATTTTCATTTCTATTTTTGTTATTTTTTGGCGGTTTTTTTATTGCAATAACAGTAATGAAAACAACACTTTTGAATATCATGATTGTAATAATAAAAATGACATGCACACCCCTACTCTGTACTTCTTCAACTAATGCACCATAACCATGCTCTGAAATGACGAGGGTTGGGAAAAAACCAAGACAGTAGCCCTGTGAGTCATTTGCCAGTAAGTTAGGTGGCCGCCAGATGTTTGCCCACTTCCATCCGTGAGAAGGCACCTGGCTGCTACAGGATGTGTCCACCAGAAAAGGCTTGGGATGCAGCATGGGCTCCTGTTCTCCCACCTGGGCTAATGTGGGTCCACGGGGTCAGCAGCCCCAT
The DNA here is from genome assembly GCA_003113815.1 of Sphenodon punctatus. Taxonomy (NCBI): domain Eukaryota; kingdom Metazoa; phylum Chordata; class Lepidosauria; order Sphenodontia; family Sphenodontidae; genus Sphenodon; species Sphenodon punctatus. Next base: position 3,960,171 of record QEPC01011255.1, on the reverse strand, counting down.
GATGAGGCAAGGTCTGAGGATTGGACCTGGAGGTGCACGATCTCCCTGGCCACTAAACAACTGATGGGGACATGGAGGAGCATGCTCTCTCCAACCGCCAAACAGCTGACTGGGAGGGAGGGGGATCCTCCACCCGCCTCCTGATCAGGCAGCATGAGCATGCTCCTCCATGGCCCCCTGATCGACTGTTTTGCAGTAGCTCCTCACAGGGGCCCGATCCTGCTGTGGTCTTGTGTGGGCAGCTTCTCAGCTGACCTGTGGCATGGAAGTGTCACGTTGTGCCTCAGTTTCCTCAAAGGGAAAATGCGCTTAGTGGTCCAGGCCTGACATAATCTGGTCTGGATATAGGGCGCTAATTCTCCAATGTGTGGAAATTCAGTTTACACTGTGCTAATAAGCCAGCCAGCTCAACAAAGTATTGTAAAGACAATATTATTTATAAATGAGGCTATGAGACAGAATATTATAAATATAGAGCATAGTTTACTTAAGTTCAAATAAAAACATGGTACAAAAGAGAAACAGTGTCAGTTACAAATGCGTGATTTAAAAAGACATTTCTGTTCAAGGAACAGTTTTGTTACAAGTTCAAAGATCTTAACATCTATAAGATATAACATATGCTTTAAGTATTGTTGACTCAATGCATCAAAAGAATGTACTTTCATATTCACCCAGTCCTGTGTCCCATACTGCCATATGAAGGTGAGTAAACTCCAAGGAAGGAACTTTCTGAAAAATCCATCTTTCCTCTGCCTTTTTATGGTTTGAAATTGCTTAGAAATCAGCTCAGATGACATCAGGTCAAGACAGCTGACAATGAGGTTTTCTCAAAGTAAGTTGTAAACAAAATCTGCTGATATATAGTAAACAGGCAGCTATTATCTGAGATAGGATTTAACAATGACTAAGATCCAGACAAACAAGGCCTTTTCCTGCCCTGCTTGGGAGTCATGTCTCTTGACTCTGGTCAACAGTCAATGTTGATTCCTTAAGAGAGAGAGACTGATTGTATCTCTTCTCTCAGATTACAGCTAAAAGGACATTATAGAGACAGTGGGTGATTTCAGACGTGACAGGCAGCAGCATTGACCCTGGGCCGTAGGGTGGTTCAGACTACGGGCGGGGGTGAAGGGGCGCGCCAACAGACGTTTTCCCCTTTGCCCCCAGCCGTGGGGACTGCTGAACCACGGCCCAGGGTCAATGCTGCTGCCCGTCACATCTGTTGGGTAACCCCCCCTCCCGGAGGGGGCGGGGCCATGCGATGCAGCGTGCGTGCGGCCGTGCGGCCACGCCCCCTGCGCTCCCTGGCTGCCCGCCCTCCCCGAGACGGGCAGCCGCAGCGGCCTATCTGGCCGCTACCACCACCCGCTATCAGGGCTCCGGAACACGGTGAAGGTAAGGTAACAGACGTTACTTTTCCTTTACCGTGTTCCAGATTCCCTCTATCCATGCTTGGTTCACCGCCATGGTGTGGGAGAACAAAGCATGGTTAGGTTCACCGCTGGGGGTGGTTGACTGAGGGGAACATCTGGATGCAAGCAAACAGACTTTCACCTCCATTCACACACACACACACACACACACACACACACACACACACACACACCCGCTGTTGACTGCAGTTGACTGATGTGATTTCAGACAACGTAACATCTGAAATCACCCAGTGTCACCATATAGAGGGATTCTAATGTTCAATATATTGAAACACAGATGGTCAAAACTGTATACTTTTTCTATGGGATACATCACAGAAGGACTTAGGACAACAAGATTCCCCGGAGGGGGGGACTGATTATTTGGATTGCCCTGCCTGGCCCAAAGTATGGCTGTGGTGACCCTCCCCAGGGTGGGGCATTGATCCAGGTTGCCCCTGTCTTTTTTGTTTCAACACAAGCTTGGAAAACCAGCAGGATACCACTTGTTTAGTACATCAACAATGGTGAAGTGTGTGGACTATTCTCTACTATGAATTAGACAGATCACCAATTCATGTCCTAGATCAGTATTCAATTCCAGTACTTGAAATTTATGAGAACAGAAAGTGGCAGATGAATGAAGAAGGAGGCCTCCATTGGATTAAATGTACAGAATTTAATCCAATGGCAGCAATAAAGTCTATTGCAGTATCTGCTGCTGAGAATTAATAGGATGATACATAAAATGGCTTCTTCAAGCACCTACAAATGTTGCAAGGTAGAAAAGTAAATAAAATCTGTGATAGCAGAGTGAAAATGATCTTTGATAGAACCAAAAACAGGTTTTGTCTTGTTTTATCTTATCATGAACAAACCAAATAATTTGCATTGGTAGTTATAGTCTTTGAAATAGACAAACAAAATATTGCCTATGTGGAAACATCATCTAAGGTACTATGATGCTTTCCAAATGCATCAAATTAGTACTCTCAATTATCATTGTGTCAGGGATAAAAATCTTCAGCAAAGATGGTTTAGTATTATATAGTTGGTACATAGAGTCCAACAGAGATGGAGAAATCAACCCTGCAGTTAGAGCACTTCTAATTCACTTAGCCTCAAAATAAAGTGCTGATAGAAGATAACATTTTCAAAAAACATCTAAGTGAATTAGAAGCTGGTGGCATCAAATAGAACGTAAGTTCCTAAGTGCTTACGCCACTATTGAAAATGAGACTTTGGCTTCTAAATTGCTGAGATGCTTTTGAAAATTTCACCCATCAAGACTAGGTTAAATTATCTTTGTGAACACTGTGTTTCAGAAATCTCTGAGTGAATAACTATACTGAAACAAATTCAGTTGAGACAGTATGGGTGGTTGGAACACAAGTGTTCATAAAAAATAAAGACAATCTGGTGTCTGCTAGTGACTGTTGCAGCTAGATGCCAGTGCTGCTTGATGTAGAAATTATCCCCAGGAGCTTGTTAAATTACTCAGGATTTTTGGAGAGAAGCTGAACAGCAGTTTGACTGCTGTTAGAATAAAATTGTCTCCAACTGATAAAAAAAAAAACCCCTTCATTTTTAAATAAAAAAGCTACTAGCTATTATGCTTTTTACTGAACCACTTAGCCTGAAAATGGAGTTTCAACCCTTTGAACAGTGTAGTAGGTTGCTTCTGAATTTAGTTCTATGCACACGTAACCCTTCAAAGAGTAATAACCTTGTCATTGTCAGCTTTTGATGTAAAGGTTAGAGTGGTTACAGAACTCATGTCAGTGGTTAGGCACTTCATTAAACTGGAGTTAAAATTTTGATATAAATTTATACTGATGTAGGTCACTGATTTATTCAATGAGTGGACTACCAGTTTATTTTAAAAGGTTTGGAAAGGAAGGGAAAACAGAAACAGTGTCCCAAGCTCATTCACACTCTCCCTTGTGTGACCAGCAAACAGAATATTAGGGGTGGGACCAAAGTGAAAAAAAGGGGTATTGGTTTTACCAGTTCCCGGTTTCAAGAAAATCGGTTTTATCGGTAGAACCAGTTTACTGGTACCGGTACTCTGGCTGGCACTCTGGCAGCCAGCAGGCAAGGCCGGTAACCTAACACACACACACCCAGATCGCCTTTTACCTGTGCTCTCTCCAGGTGGTGGTGGCGGCGGCAGCACGGCGTGGTTCCTGTCTCTTATACACATCTAGATGTGTATAAGAGACAGGTTAGGTTACCGGTCTTGCCTGCTGGCTGCCAGAGAGTGCCAGACAGCCACATGTGGGCTTCCGGAGGAGAGTTCAGCTGCCTCCATAGCCCTGGTTGCCACCGGGTGGCCGGTGGCGACCCGGAGCCTGGGTCTGGTTTTTTTTTAAAAATCCAGGCTGGTCAGGGTGGGTTGGGGGTGTCCCCCCTTCCACCCGCGCAGCCTGGGAAGGGGAGGGAAAGTGGTTTTTGGTTTGTTTGTTTTTACATTGTGGCCATTGATTTCAATGCCCACAATGTAAAAAAAAAAATCCGGTACAGGAACTGGCACCGGTACGGGGAATTATCAGATCTATCCGGTATCCCCGATACTGCCAAATACTGGCAGTATCAGATACCGGGAGATCCAAACTTCCCACCCCTACTAATTTATATGGTGGACCCTCTCCAAATGGTAGTCAGCGAACTTCATACAATAAAACAAGAATTTATAAACAATTTAAAAAGGGAATTCAAAGAGTCAGGACAGATTACATGCAGGGGAAGTAGTGGATCATCTTAAAAAATAAGATAATTTTTAAAAAAAGCTTCAGGAGCTTTTTGAAAGTGAAGAGAGAGGAACCGAGATGAGAGAGCAAATTCCACATTGCAAAGGGGCCTTCCACAGAAAAGACCCAATCATTGGGTTATTATCATTATCATTATCATTAGCATGCATTTATATAACACCAGCAATGTACCTGGTGCTGTACACAGTAATGGAATAGACACGGTCCCTGCCCTAGGACTTATAATCTGATAGATGGGGGTGGGTGAGGAGGAGAGACGAAGGAAGGGGAACAGAAGGAGAGACAAGGGGTGTAGCATTCACGAGGATGTGAGGTCCCAGGTGCACATGCTTGACTTGCTTACATTGAGAATGATGGCTGCCTGGTCCGTGTGGTGAGGATATGAGTACACAGACCTCAGATAACAGATTGTCCCGGATGGAGGGTATCAGCAAGGGCTAGGTGAGGGGAGCAAGGAGTCAGGGAGGCCAGAGCAGAAGAGGTGGGTCTTGAGGAGGGATTTGAAGGAACAATGGGAGGGGGTGAGGTGGATCTTGGCAGAGAGGGAGTTCCAGGCATGGAGGGCAGTTAGGTAGAAGGGACGAAGACGGTTAGGGGAGCAGGGGAGGTGTGAAAGGGCAAAAAAGGGACAGAGGAGGAGCAGAGTTCACAAACTGGAGTACGGAGGGAAATTAATGCAGATTGTGACTGATGGCATGATTGCAGGATCTCCAAACAAAGGGTGGTTTCTGAGCAGAGATGGCCGTCGCCATTGGACCAAGGTTCCAGGAGTAGGTCTCAAATATAACAAGGGCCTATACCATTCAGGGCCCAGCGCCCCTATTCCACTTAGTTTCCCCTAGCTATTCGCTGACCACCAGCATCTTTACAAAAGGAACCTGCCAGACTGTCACTTCTGGAAGAGGGTTCCAAGTTCTAGCCCAAAGGGTTCTCTTGCTGGTAGTGAGGCAGGATGTGTATGGCTGGATGACTGGCAGTTGGGCTGACAATGAAGCTGGCAGTGGGACAGGCAGTTTGTGTGTGTATGAAATCAATTTCTTTATACAGTTTAAAATATGAAATCTATAATAAATTATAATACATTTGTATCTAGCAAATACATGTTTTTTGTGGAAGTCATGTGTATCCAACATTGTTTTCCTGCTTCTATTATTATTTTATATGCCATTGCAATGGGGAAGTTCTAGTAGTTTTTTTTATTTTAGCAGTTTTTAAAATAATTGAACTATAAGGAGTATTCACTATTTTAAAAGATTGTATTGTGTGATTTGACTTTCTTTGATAAATAAGTTTCTGTCTGTTAACATTCCAACTTCTTAAACTGGACTCCATACATGGCCCTAAAAATAAGTGACAGAAATGTAGATCTGTTTCCAGGATAAAATTATGACTCTAACTCAGGCATCCCATAGCATCATCTGCACCAGGGCCCATTCTAACTTAACTATGCCCCTGCTCTTTTCTTTGGAAAAGGCCCTCCAGCCCTCCCCCTGCTGGGTGTGTGGGTGGTGGGGAGAAGCAGTCGTGTACATGTTACGGCAGTGGGTGGGGGGGTGCAGATTAAGAAAATCTCTCCAGGGGAAAGTCTAGACCTATAAAAAGTACGTTCAAATTCATTTGGATTTTTTGCATCAAATTTAACAGAACAATGTCCTTTCTAACTGTTCAAGAACAACCATTCAGTTGAGAAGTCCCCCATCCATGCGAACAGTACGGGCAGTGGGTGGGGGTGCATTCCCATGGGAACGGGCACACACCCACCCACCTCCACCCACCGCAGCAGCACACCCATCTCTCCACCCACCACTGCCCATGTAAAAATGGCCCTCGTCTCTCCTAACCTGATAATTTCAGAGTCAGGAAGGATTCTTTCCCTCACCCTTACTGTACTCTTCAAGAACTCTTCCATTAGGGTTCCCCTGAGTGGGTAGGATTTGAGGTTTGGGACTTTAGGCCAGGAGTGTCAGTCACTAGTCATTTTGAGTACTTCAGTTTTGGGGTGAAAAAATATAAGCTATTTTAGGGACCTTATTTTCTAGGGCTCAGTATGTTCTAAAAAGTCTATAGTTTCTCTCAGAAATGATTCTTAAGTTCACGTCCAGTAACCCGAACCACCCTCTGTGGTTCCTCCCAGGTTGGTGGAGAGCTCTTGTAATTGGGGAAAAATTATCAGGCAAAAAGTGACATGACTGAAAGGGAACCTATAGGTCACCAAAGGAACACTAGAGGATACATCAATAGCAGCCTCTTTCATATAGGAAGTTGCTATGTCAGACCAGAAGACTATTTTTATTTAAATAGAAGCTAAGAAGCTCCTTTTCTTAAGAGTATCCATAGTATTTTCCTTTGAAAGTTATAAAATTTCCAGAGGCCAAATGATTCAGCAACCCAGATGCTTCCCTTAGTCTTTCATTCCCACTCCATTATTTTACAGCTAGTCAATTACTGTTCAAAGTTTTACCAAACCTACAACATTCAAGTGGGCTTGCAATTAAGAAAATCTCTCCAGGGGAAAGTCTAGACCTATAAAAAGTATGTTCAAATTCATTTGGACTTTTTGCATCAAATTTAACAGAACAATGTTCTAACTGTTCAAGAACAACCATTCAGTTGAGAAGTTCAGCAACCTCAGCCAGTTGTCCCCCTTTTAGTTGCTGCTCTGTTCATGGTCTTTCCCTTTCTCCCTCCAATCATTCTTTACAACTGACATTCCTGAAGCTACATATTCAGTCTTCTTCAGTTGTTTGTATGCTGTGGTGCGCTGTATACTCAAGGACTACTAAAAATTAGTACCTGTGGGTAATACCTGCATTTTCAGACACCTGATGGACTACCTGAGGACCAATCAGGTGCCTGATACCCGAAAATGTAGGCATTACCATTTGAAATTGACGTGCCTTTGCTGGGAGCACTGCAGAGACAATCTCTGCAGTGCTCCAGCTTAGGCTTGTCAGTTTCAAAGACTGGCTGGCACTCCCCGCCCCTCCCCCCCAAAATCGCCTCTCAGCTGGGCTGGGCCGGGCCACTTCAGACAGGTTGGGTACAGTCACTTTGAAAGGCCGGCTGACACTTCCCATCCATACAGCGCCTCTCAGCTCAAGCTCATCCACCTGGATCCAACTGAAAGGCGCTGTAAAGTGGGGAAGCACCCTTTCAAAGTGACAGAACCTGACCTGGGCCAATGCAGCCAGACTGGGTCTTGTCACTTTTAAAGGCTGGCCAGTGCAATTGAGCAGTCCGTCAGGTCCTGTTCAGGCATCGATGGTGACTAGGGCTGTAGCGGAATATCGCAGCGGTAGCTATTTCCGGCGGAAACAGTGTTTCCGCAATTAGTGGAATGGCATGGCAGAGGCTTTCATTCCGCAGTTTCATTCCGCGGTTCCGCTTATTTAATTCCGCAACTTAGTGGAATCGTGGAAACATGACATTTTCGCTATTTCCGCAATTCCGCCAGCGCCACAAAATAGCGGAATAGCGGATTTCCGCGATTTTTCCACAATTCCGCGATTTGCAGAATTCCGGCAGAATTAGCGGAATATCCGCAGAAATGTCGCGGTGTGGCGCGGGCAATTCCGAAATGGCGGAACGGAATCGCGGCGCGGTAAAAGCTGCTGCCGCATCAGCCCTAATGGTGACCAAACAGTGCAACATTTAGTACAAAATGAAAAAACCCTGATTCGTTGGGGAGTGATTGAATCTTTGGGTGCCCTGTTTCAGGTTTACTTCAAACACAAACTTTATGAGTCCTTTGGCCACCAATCAGCAAGATTAGCCAGTTGTCAAACCTCCTTGGAGTGCATCCAAACTAACTTGAAAGTCTCATGTCTGTAAAGGGGTTAATTATATTTTTCTTTTCGAACCATGACCTAGTTTTATGGATCAGGGCTTCTAAGATGTAATCACTTCCTGTTGAAACAAGATAAAAGCAAAAAGACCTGCAACACTTTCATTCTAATTGGGTCTGACATGTAACTCTGTGGAATGATTTCTATTTCCAACATTTACAGTATCTATTTTTGTAGGTGATGTGTTTTGGTTAAATACCCAAGCTTTCATATCTATTCAGGCTGACAGCAGAAATCAGTATAAAAAGAAAATTACTGCCCAAGAGAGCACAATAAAGAGAGGGAACTGTTATATATTTAGAACAGCGCTGTTAAAAAGACTGCAATGCTACACTTTTTGTGAGCCCTTTAAAATTATCAGCTCTCCTTGTTGCTGCTTTCTTGCAGGTGCCTTTTTTGCAACAGAAGAAAATGGACATGGGCATAATTAACAAGGGAGCTGTAATAGTCAAATAGGCAGTCCAAATTAAGTTATCGCAAACACAGCAGTGTGCACCTAGGTAGAGCACCTGTGATTGCTATTTGCTAGGTGATCTGGTCATGGAAAAATGAGGTTCAGACACCATATTATTGTTGAATGTGAAGGTTTCAGCATTTAGTACAAAATAATCAACTGGAATAACCCAACCCATACTACCTGGCAGGGCTGTTTTACTACAAATCTCCTTAAGTATGAGCTAATAGCCCTGGATGAACTAAAACCTGAAGGCAAGTGTACAGACAATCCCCCTTCTATACTCTCACCGCCAAGATTCCAACATGCTTTCCTGTGCTTCACCAGTGATAGGAAAGATGAAGGAAGCCACCAATTACCGCAGACATTGGGTGTTTTTTAGGGATGTGTGAACGCGGTTCGGAAGTTCGGAGTTCGGACCGAACTCAAATAGTTCGGTCGAACGAACCAAACTTTCGAACTGAACTCGAATTCGACTGAACTGTTCGGTCAAATCCAAACCAGTTCGGAAGCCCAAAAAACCCGGTTTTTAATGGACGAGCTCGGTTTAGAAGTTCGGAATTCGACCGAACTCAAATAGTTCAGTCAACCAAACCAAACTTTCAAACCAAACTCGATTTTCTAACTGAATTTCCAAACTTGGTTCTGTTCGCACATTCCTAGTGTTTTTAAACAAGCAAAGCTTGAGGGAGGGTCTGTAGCTGCTGAGTGGCACAGCTGAGAAGTAACCATGCACGTGGTGTGAGTGGGGAAGGATTCTAATGGGCAACTCCCACAGCGGCCACTACATCCACACAGGCAGCTTATGCTCACTACTGCCACCATGGACCTGTCCTACAAACAACTCTCATGAGCAACTGTTCCTGATCCGGCAACACCCCCACTCCAAAACCCACCCAGCTGCTCACCCTCTGGCATGACAGACAGTCACAGACACCATGGAAACATGAAGTCTCAGCAGCCAGTAACCTCTTCCTGCCCATAACCAGGGGGGCCACTGCAAGTGCTGACAGTCGTGGGCAACAACAGAGATGCATAGTGGGTAGGACATGCAGGTAGCTGCTGTCTGAACTAATGTCCTCCATAGCGTTTGCTCTTCTCAAGCGTCGTGAGGGGGGTGTGTGGTTCTACCTTGAACCAACGTGTTGTAGTATTTTTCACGCATGTCCTTCAAGCATTCCCAGAGAGCACCCGACAGGGCTGCACTAGCCAGGACTGAGGAGGTGGACAGCTGCAGACATGTCTGCTGGCCTGGGTGGGCGCCCTGCTTCATACAGGCAAGGGATGTGTAGGCGCCTGTCCCCACGCACCTTTTTTTATTTCCCCACATGGTTCCTTCGGTCTGCCAGGGGTGCCTTCTTGGAGGTCCCCCGTGTTAAGCGGGGGGCCACAATTGAGAGGGAATTCTCGGTGGCTGGGCCGCACCTTTGGAATTCCCTCCTGGACGAAGCTTGCCTGGTCCCATGTCTTTTAACATTCCGGCATGTTTGTAAAACCTGGCTGTTCGCCCAGGCCTTTGGGGGGGGGGGGTAGGGATTTTTTAATCTCCTCCTACCCTTATTTATTGTTATATTGTGCCTAACCCTGTTTTAATATTATGATTGTTTTAAATTTTATATAATTGTATTTTTATGTTTTGAAATTGTTAGCCGCCCCAAGCTGTTTTCAGGAGGGGCGGGATATAAATCGATAAAATAAATAAATGGTACACTCCAGATTTTTCAGCAGTGTTCATAAGAACATAAGAAGTGCCATACTGGGTCAGACCCAATGGTCCATCTAGCCCAGCATTCTGTCTCTGACAGTGGCCAATCACGGTGGCTTGGGAGAAGCACCCAACAGGTCACAATGGGGAATCCATTCCCTGTTGTTTCCCCCCAGCTCCCGTCATGTTCCCTGATCCTGTCTGGCTAATAGCTGCTAATGGACCTAGCTTCCAGAAACTTTTCCAAATCTCTTTTAAACTCAGGTATAGTACAGGCCCTTACCACAGCCTCTGGCAATAGATTCCACAACCCAATTATATGCTGAGTGAAAAAATATTTTCTTTTATTTGTTTTAAACTTGCCACCCATGATTTTCATGAAGTGTCCCCTAGTTCTAGTATTAGATGAGAAGGTAAGTAACACCTCCTTGTTTATTACTTCCACACCACTCATGATTTTATAGACCTCTATCATATCTCCTCTTCTCCAAACTGAAGAGCCCCAACCTACCAAGCGTCTCTTCATACGGGAGCCCTTCCATGCCCTTGATCATTTTTGTTGCCCTTCTCTGTACCTTTTCTAGTTCAGCTATGTCTTTTTT
>QEPC01011255.1:3882621-3935694 GCA_003113815.1 Sphenodon punctatus | reverse complement strand
GTGTGTGGGTGGGGGGGGGGGGGGCCGTGGGGCGTGCGGTGGGGGTGGGGGGGCGGGGGGGGGATGGCCATAGAGGTCGCCGTGGGGCACAGACAGTATGGTCTGGTGGGGTATAGGACTCAGGTTCCCAGGGTGTGGTCCCTTGTGGAGGTAAGGAAGAGCCTGCCCCCCACCTGAGCTTACCGAGGAGCAGAACCCTGGGTCCACCGGTGGGGGAACTGATGCTGTTAAATGGAAGGTCCAATAAGGCCCCGGTGATCCAGGATTTGATCCTGGATGGAGTAACGGACCTTGCATGTATAACGGAGACCTGGCTGGATGAGGGGGCAGGGCCGAGATCCTGGCTGATCTCATTCCAGCCGTGCAGCATCAGCCTCACACTGGGGGCTGGGGAGGTGGTGTAGCTTTTATTTTTAAAGAGACGTGGTCAGTTAGGAGGTATCCAGTTCCAGATATTGCCAGGATTGAGGCCCTTCATGTGGTGTTTGATTTGGCTGGGGGAAATTTGGGGGTGCTGCTGGTGTACCGGGCCCCTTCCTGCCCAGCAGCATCCCTGACCGCTCTAGCGGAGCTGGTCTCTATGGTGGCGCTGAACACCTCCAGGGTTTTGGTCCTGGGGAACTTCAGTGCCCATGCCAATGCCGGTCTTCCGGGAGCAGAGCAAGAGTTCATGCCCGCCATGGCAACCATGGACTTGTCCCAGGTTAACTGCCCGACCCACATGGGGAAACATATCCTCGACATGGTGTTCTGTTCTGGCCTTGAGGCAGGTGATCCGGTAGTGGGGATTTGAAGGTTACACCCTTGTGATAGACAGATCATTATCTCCTGCAGACCAGTCTCTTAGTGCGTCACCTCCAGAAGGGGAGGGGACCAGTTAGGTTGGTCCGCCCTCGGAGGCTGCTGGAACCTCAGCGGTTTCAGGAGGCTCTGGGGAATTTAACCCTGGCTTCTGATGGTCGCTCTGTTGACCAACTCGTTCGGGCATGGAACATCTTGCTTAGGGAGGCCATTGACAGGGTGGCTCCGAGACTTCCCCTGCCTCTGTGTCGTCACCGCAGGGCCCCTTGGTTTACTGAGGGGTTGCAGTGTATGAAGCAGGACTGGAGTGACGCTGGTGTCGGACTCGCACTGAATCTGACCGACTTCTCCATAGAGCCCACTTTTAGTCCTACGTTGAGGCTGTGAGGGTGGCAAAGAAAGAGTTCTTTGCCACCCTCATAGCGTCTACAAATTTGCGTCCAGCGGAGCTGTTCCGGGTGGTGCGGGGGCTGGTCAGTCCGGCCTCCCTCCGCCTGGACGGGGACTTGTCCCAGGCCTGCTGTGAGGAGTTTGCAATCTACTTTGCAGACAAGGTCGCTCAGATTCAGAGCAACTTTGACACTGGATTAGGAGCAGTGAAAATGGAACATGAGGTAATGGAGGCCCCGTCTGGTCCATCTTTCTGGGATGAGTTTCAGGAAGTGACGCCAGCTGATGCGGTAGATGTCCTGGGGTCTGTCAGAGCCACTAGTTGTGAATTAGATCCATGCCCGTCCTGGTTGGTGAAAGCCTTTAGGGAGACATTGGGGACAGTGCTGGCAGTGGATAATCAACGCATCCCTTCGGTAGGGGAGATTGCCCCCCGGTCTCAAGGAGGCCATGGTGTGCCCCCGGCTGAAGACGTCATCTTTGGATGTCCTGGAGTCTGTCAGAGCCACTAGTTGTGAATTAGATCCTTGCCCATCCTGGTTGGTGAAAGCCTCCAGGGAGACATTGGGGACAGTGCTGGCAGTGGTAATCAACTTGTCCCTTCAGCAGGGGAGATTTCCCCCTCAGTCTCAAGGAGGCCATGGTGCATCCCCTGCTGAAGAAGTCGTCTTTGGATGTGGATGCACTCGACAGCTATCGGCCTGTCTCTAACCTTCCCTTTTTAGGGAAGGTTATTGAACGGGTAGTGACTCGGCAGATCCAGGTTCATCTTGATAGCATCGGTTTCCTTGACCCATTTCAGTCAGGGTTTCACTCCGGCTATGGTACAGAGATGGCGTTGGTGGCCTTGGTGGATGATCTCCACCAGGAAATGGATGCAGGACGTTCTACACGTCTGGTCCTGCTAGATCTCTCAGCCACGTTTGACACAGTGGACCATGGGCTGCTGGTGAGATGGTTGCATGACCTGGGGGGTCTGGATGGGACTGTCCTTGAATGGTTCCATTCATTCCTCTTGGGAAGGACCCAGCGGGTTGTCCTGGGGGCAGAGACTTCTAGCCCCCAAGTCCTGGACTGTGGCATTTTGCAAGGCTCAATCTTGTCTCCATTATTATTTAATGTGTATATGCAGCCCCTGGGGGAGATCATGAGAGGGTTTGGTGTGCGTTGCCACCAATATGCTGATGACACCCAGCTTTACCTCTCCTTTTCAAATGCCCCAGGTCCTGCCATCTCTGTGCTGTCCCAGTGTTTTGAGGCCATTGCAAAGTAGTTATGGCAGAGCAGACTGAGGCTCAATCCTTATAAGACGGAGGTGATGGTGGTGGGTAGAGCAGGGGAGGTGTTGGCCCCCTTGTGGAGGGGGTGCGCCCCAGCGAGGTGGAGTCTGGGGATGTTATTGGATTCGGGTCTCCGCCTGGATCAGCAGGTGGAGGTGGTGGAAGAGGCGGCTTTCCGCCAGCTGTATCTGGTGCGGAGACTACGCCCATACATCTCCAGATCTGACCTGGCCACTTTGATCCATGCCTTTATCACCTTGAGACTGGACTACTGCAACGTGCTTTACGTGGGGCTTCCCTTGATGCTGACTCAGAGGTTGCAGCTAGTGCAGAATGTGGCGGCCCATCTCTTAACAGGGACGGGTCGACGTGAGCACATGACACCTGTGCTCCGAGCGCTGCACTGGCTGCCTATAACGTACCGAGCCAGATTCAAGGTGTTGACATTGATCTATAAAGCCCTGTATGGTCTTGGCCCCGGATATCTCAGGGACCGCCTCACCTTCCGCAATTCAGGGCAACCCCTTCAGTCCACTGGGAGCGCTTTCTTGGAGGTTCCCCACGGAAGGCGGGCGACCACAATGAAGAGGGCGTTCTCGGTGGCAGGGCTGCAATTGTGGAACTCCCTCCCAGAGGAAGCCCGCCTGGCCCCAAGTCAGCTGGTCTTTTGGCGGGCCTGTAAGACGTGGCTGTTCTCCCAGGCCTTTGGGGGTGGGGAGGGGGGGGGGTTAAATTAGGGTAAATGGGTTTTTTAAACTTGTTAAATATTGTAATTTTTAAAGGTGATTTTAAGGTGTTTTAGTGTATATTGGAAACCGCCCCGAGATGCTGTTGGCATGAGGGGGTGGCATATAAATATAACAAATAAATATATAAATACATTATAGTTTAATTAGTTTGTGCATAGATGGACGTAATCAAATTAGAGGTAGAAATCCATTAACATAAAAAGCAGCTGCTTATTAAATAGCATTGTGATATGCAAGTAAATAAAGTCTAAGGCATAAACCAAATTTCCTCTCATAAATGTAGAGGACCATTTGTACAGTGCTAGAAAGAGCACAATTAAAAGCACTTTTTCTAGTTTAACTTTTTTTCATGAAACTCTCCCATTTCAGAAAGTGCTTTTAGTATTATGATTTGAAAACTCAAAGTACTTTCCCTACTTTTTCCATTTTAAACATTAACATTTTTTTCTGGAGAAAGATAGATGATTATATTTCTAGGGGGAAGGGGATTTAGTAGTTTCAAGGAGAACAATGTCTGGTGTATCAGTTCTCTTCAGTGATAGCTCTGTGTTATGGGTGTGGGAAAACAGAAACAAATTACAAAAAGGTGGCATCTGCTGCTTCAGAGATTAAGAATCTGGGTAAAGCCCATAGCTCTCAAGGTAAGTAATTAAATACAGATCCCCAATTCCAGGATTTTATGTCCTAGGTACAGTTATTCAGGAGCACTCATCAAAAGAGAGAATTCAAACTAGTAAAAAAAATATATCCTGGTAATCGTTTATCCAGGTGAGAGCTTTCAACAGCCGGAGTTATTCTCTAAATGTGAATTATTTTCTTCCTGGTGGCTGTAGGAGGAGTGTTGTCTGTTGGCATTTCTGTCAGGATGTCTTTCTGGTTGTGGTGAGTGTAAACAACTAGCGAATTATGCTTTCAGTTCCTCTTTTAGTCTGAGAGACACCTTTTTAGTTTTTCCACATACCTTTGTCTTCATAATCTATGGAAAATTATTCCTCTTGTTTACTATTTTAAAACAAAATAAACATTGATCGTGTTTTCTTGCTAACCCCCATCTTTTTAGTTTCCTTTCTATTCCTAGTTGTAGAGGACTGTATGGTAGGAATTATTGTTTCCTTTCTTACCAGTAGGTTTCTGTGATTGTTTTCTTCCTGTGTATTTATTCAGTGACTTTGTACACAATGTGCAGATTTTGGACTATTTGACATCAATGGGCAGATTTTGGGAAAAGGAAGTGGGCCACGCGATTCAAAAAGGGCTCCAAGTGAAATCACAAGATGGTCCTTGTGAGTGTTCCATATGTGCTTGCACAGGTCAAATTAGTGCAAGATCCATTGCTGGACTGTAACCCTGAGTCTGGTGCATTTTGATGCTCCAGCTCTGGCAGCTCATCCAGTGAATTCATACACTTCTGCTGCATTTCGCAGGAAGCCATCAAAAGAAGAGTTGATGGAAGAAGATGAGGATGTCTCTAGCATCCTTGTGAGTGGGGGATTTGCACGAATCCTCCAATGCCTTATGCACTTCTGGAAATACGAAAGAAGAAAGTAGAGAATCCCCTACAGACTATTTGTGTTTCCCTTTTTACATAAAAGTGAGGATAGTAGAAAGAGTGGGAAGGGATATAGAATCTTTCACCACTTGATTGTCAGTTCTAATCTCAGCTACTTCAGTTAATACCATCTAATATCTGTTTTAAATTTTCTGAAATGAATTTCTTTATTTTCCGTCCAGTTCACATTGAACAGGTAAGCACACATAGAAACTAACTATGAGGCCTCAACAGTAATGTATTTTTTCTTGATAATAAATGCATCTCTCACTCATTTCAGGCCAAAGAGCACTCATCCATAATCATATTCAGTAACAAAAAACCCATGGTTTAACAACGGAGTTAAGGCTCATACACATACAACCATGATCCAAAAAGCAAGGAAATTCCACAGGTTCTCTTTTCCTGCTGAAATCTCACTCTCCACCAACCTTAACCAAATGCTCTCCCTGCGTGACAATGTTTTCACCTCCTTCCAGTATCTCCTTAGTGTTACATCCCACTCCCCACAAAAAAGCTGCCCTCTGCCCCAGAACCCTCAGGCTACCATGAGCCTCAGGAATACCTCAATAGCGGAACTGCTTCTTTCCAATAACATTTCTAGTCAGGAAGAAATCTAAAAATTTTTTCCCTTTCAGCACAGTTGCCCCTTGGCCTCACTCTTCCATTCTTCCTGGAGTTTAGGTTATCCTCCCTCTGGCACTAGTGAAACCTTTATCCTAAACTCCCAGTGTCTTCTGGGCCTAACCGGTTGGTTAGTCATAGTACAGGTACCCCCGTTTCCCAACTTCCCAGTCGTCTGTGAGCCTAAGGAAATCCACACCGTGGCAAAGCTTCTCCCTTCCTTCCAAAACCAGAGTCTTAATTGACCTAACCAGCCGTCCCATCACAGCTGTCCATTCCTGCCAAACATCTACTCCCAGATAGAGAACGGTACCTTTGGGGAGTGGGTGGATTGTTTTGCTCAAGAGAGAGTGGTTTTTTGGGGGGAGGGAGCACCTGTTCTTGGTGGCGGTTCCTTAGGCTTAGGGGATACTCTAAATTTGGAAAGAGGGGGCAGCAGTGGCAGAATGGGACTTTGCTTAACATCAGAAGAGACTAGGTGTTTGCAGGGAGGGGGCAGCTGTGCCAGGGAGGATTTGCTTAGGCTCAGTGGAGAGTGGGGGGTTTCAGCATGCAGATGAGGAGGATGTCGGCTGAAAGTCCAAGGGCAAACTGTGATTGTTGGGTCCCTGAGTTGTGAGCATGGGCAGTATGTCTTACTGTTCAAGGTCTTTGGTGCCACAATGGCATACAAGTTAGGTGTCAGACTTAATGTGGAATTTCTTTGCTTTTTGGATTATTGTTGTATGTGTACGAGCCTTAACTCCATTGTTAAACTATTGTTACTGAATCTGCTTGCTTTTTGTAAGGCATTCCTTTTGGAAAAGTATCCTTTAATTTTTGTGAAAGTGCAGCTAGTTTACCACATCGTTTCTGGCTTGTAAGCTGCTGAGCTATACTCGGCACCGGAGTCCAGACTAGTAGAGCCTTTTCCTCCCTAGCCGTTTGCAGCTGACTAAGGAGATTCATTTGTAACTCATGGCTTGCAAACTGCAGTGCCAAGTCAGTGCTCTTGCAGTTTGTGTCTTTCCGCATAACCCTTTGAGTCCTGGATTTGTACAAAGTGCTGAACTCCCCTCTCCCATGCTTCTCCTCCTCCTCTTCTGCTTTACCTGCCCCAGTTTCCAGTACAGTTCTTAAACTGTTGAGGCTGGTTTTATAGTGACAGGGAGAGCAGCAGTGGGGACCCATCCCAGAGTTGGGTTTGGGAAAATCTCCCCCCCTCCCCCAGGTCAGGCACCAGGCAGGCTCCTGGTGGCCCCCGCCAGGATTTTAATTTGGCAGAGCGGCAGCAGAGACCCAGCGCAGGGATGGGGGAGGGCTGGGTAAGCCTCCTCCCAACCTACCCGCAGGCCTGGTGGTGGTGGTGGTGGTGGGAAGGTCTCTCCCCACCCCACCCCCGCCCATCTTGAATTAAACTTACTCTGTCTAGGCAGCTCCTGCTATCTCCTCAGGCGTTCCAAGGACCAGTCTCCATTCCAGGCTCAGGCAGACTAGAGTGAGTGAGTTAATGATACACAGGTGCCCTCTGCTGTTGCTGCTGAGTGTGCTCCCCAATATGTTATGAAAACAATAATTAACATGAGGTTTTAAGACCTTAATATCTCTGCAACACCTTGACCAAATTTAAAAATGTCAAAAGCATGCAGCACACTATGTTGACACTAATTTTTTCAGCACAAATATAACACATAGGCAACTATCTGAAAGCACTTATGCTGTAGCAAAAAAATAGTCTGACCGCACCATAAAAATGCACACTTTCATTACTTTTTCAAGCGGATATAACTTTTTTTGTTTCTTAACCGATTTTCACAAGTTTTGGGCACAGTGTAGCCTTCAACACAACAATGATCTGTAAAACCTTTCACATCCTTATCTCAAATACTCTCACTTTTATAATCAATAGGATGTTTGCGATTTTCATAGAACTTGCAACTCACCTTAACTCTACAGGCACTCCCATGTCTGTATAATTAGAAATGTGTCAGAGTTAAGTTGCATCTTTCTCTGAAAACAGTCTTCACCTGTGACAAAAGGGAAAATATTTTATTGCTAATTTCTCCTACTGAAAAGTTATGGATCTCTGATTTATACTGTACCTACAAAAGTTTTAAGCATTTTTTCTTCAAAGGAATCTGATTATGTGATCTAATTGTGTCTTTTCTACTTGTGTCTAAGCTCTGTAGCCATTAATTATGGTATACTTCTGCTTTCTGAAAATGTATGTGTTATCCTGATTTGATAGTTGGCTCCTGTCTTGAGTGCTACTTCACAAGTAAACCAGCATAGATACATAAAATTGCATGAAAATAAGGTAGAGATGTGCATGCATCTAAAGTTACTCAAAAGACACAGCCAGAAGCTTTTTCACTATTATCAGTAATCTACCAATGTTTTCTCAATGACTGTGATAAGGCTTCAGGCGTATTCAGAAAATATCAAATTTTTCATTAAGGTGTGGAGCAAGATTACACAAGTGCCTTTAATCATACAGTCCAAGATGCAATCAAAATGTGATCATTTATGCCAGAGGAATTTTCCTCTTATGAATATTCACAGAACAGATTTCAGGTCCAAAGCCAGAATTCATGTAATCAAGAAATTATATTCATTTCAGGGAAAAGTACTTTCTGAAGGTTAAGTTCTCCAATCAAAGAACAAACTAACACTAAGTAATTTAGGTAACTAATCAAACAATTTTAATATAAAATACATGAAGCACTTGCAGCGGAAACCTTGTTATCAAATAATCATAAAGTTTGATGGTGACTGTAGGTGCAGCCACACGAGCAGCAGGGGCACAATTCCCACGTGGCCCCATGGCAGACAATCCCCTCTGCCACACTGTAGGGCAAAGACAGGGTACTGACCACACAGTTGCAAGGAAGCCAGGTAGGCAGGGGGATGGAGGCTCCATCTTCTGGTGAGGTGCATGATAGGCAGCTGTTTTGGGGAAAGGCATGTGCACTCTTCCTCCCTCACTGCCTGACAGATGATGGGGAAAGGCAGCCCTCTTCCTAGGCCTCCCTTCCCCCCGCTCAGATGTCAGTCAGGTGGATTGGGGAGAAGGAAGACTGGGAAGAGCGCAGGCTCCCCTCCACCCCGATCCACTTGACAAACAGCTGTTTGGGGAAGGAGGGGCATAACAAACAGTTGATTGGGGAGGAGGGGTCCAGAGGAGTTCCTACATGTGGTCCTCTGGGTTTCTCCTCCCCCAATCAACCCAGTGAAACCAAGAGCCCCCCCCCCCCGGGCTGTGACATGGCCATGTGCAGTGGGCGCCAGCACCCATTTTCACGGCCCTGCAGTGGTGCACCTCATGGCAGGGCCAGTGCACCCCATCACATAAGGCTGCACACAACATGTCTTTGGAATTTTTCAAAGGATGCATAGTGAAGTAGCTAGCCACTCACCCCGCCCCAGAGGGTGGGAACATCTGGCATAGGGTGGAAACTCGGTTTCAATTTTCTCTCAATTCTCATTGAGAATCACAGTTCTCGACTTATTAGCAAGAATTGCTAATCGAGAAAAATCCCAGTTCTCGACACTTTCTCGGTCAAGAATTTTTCTCAGTTTTACTGTTTACCATGATTTACTGTATACCGATTTACCGTGTACCGCTTACTGTGTACAATGTTCATCCCGGTAATTCTCATGTGCAAAACGGCTGCCCTTTTTTAAAATGGTGGTGACACTGTTGGCACCATCTTGGAAGAGGACTGCACATGTGCAGAACAGCTGCAGTGGCCAGGATGAACGTGGTACATGGTAAATTGGTATATGGCAAATTTTGAAGAGATGAGTATTGAGATCTTGAACCATTACCGAGATCATCCCGAGATCATGGTAAAGATTCTCATTTCTCACAAGATTTTTGGAAGAAACAAATTGATTCTCTTTTCAGACCTTATTCTGGTGGGCTCTGGGCACACAAGCCATGGCATCATGGCAGCCACCAGCCTGTCTCATCTGATTGCACCCACTGTTGTTTGACATCAACAGAGTCACCTTCTAACTTCTCAACCAGGCCTGTAGTCTGGGGTTCATCTTTGACTTCTCCATCTCCTTTACACCTCATATTTGCTCTGTTGCTAATGCTTGAATGCTTCTCCCTGCATAGCATCACCAAAATCTATCTCTTCCTTATGGCTTCAGCTAACAAAATGGTAGTCCATGTTCTAGTCATCTCTTGCCTCCTTCTTGCTGGCCTTCCCAGCTCTCACGTCGAGCCTCTTGTTTGTCTTCAGCACTCCACTGCCCAATTTATCTGCCACAGTGATCATGTTCAAACCCCTTCTACTGACTCCCTCTCCCCATGTGTATCCAGCACAAACTCCTTGTCCTCAACTTCAAGGCTCTTCATGCCTTGTTCTTTCTTATTTCTGCCTTCATTTTCTGCTAGGTTCCCATCTGGGAACTTTGCTTTTCTTCTGCCACCATGTTCACCTATCCCAGAGTATCTTGTTCCCTAAATCATCGTTGCCCTTTTTCTCACATTGCCCCCAAGGGTTGGAACTCAGTCTTCACATATGGAACACATATGCTCTTCTCCGTCTCTTCTGATCTTCAAATTCCTCCTAAAAAAGCTGTCTTCCATCAAGCTTTCCCTAGTTCGTTACTCTCATACTTTGATTATTGATATTGTCTTATGGTCTTACCCTACCTTCAGGGCCCCATGTTAACTGCGTTTTCCACACTGGTGGCAATGGGAGGAAACACAGTGAATATGGCTTCCTTCCTGTACTGTCTTATCCTTCAAGATCACCCTCCTCCCCTTGTAATTAAGCTAAGAATGTGCACCTGCAACTTCTCAGCTTCATGTAAGTACAATACAATGCAATTTTATTAACAGCACTGGCTCTCGCCATGGCCCAAAGAAACAAACAGCACACACAAACAGACAAAACCATTACATATATAAACAAACAAACCATTACATATACAGATATAAGTAAACACCATATAGGTAACTCTACTTAATAAGCAGAATTACTTGAATAAACATACCGCACAGCAAGTGGCAAAACCGAGTGTCATATTGGTACCAATACAAGGTACACATCCATGGCAAATGGTAAACGATGTCCTCCAACCTAAAAGTCGTTATGCGTTTGACCTCCATTTTACCAATGGTTAATTTATTTAGATATTGTTTATCAAACCGGCTTTTGCCACATCCGCGATTCTCAAAATACACAATAAAATAATCCAATACAACAGTATAAAAATATAACAAAGAATTACTACAACCTTTCCCTAATATAGGGCAGCAACCCTAATATAAAGCGAATGCCTGACTAAGGGTGCCTTGCTCTTCTGCGGGGGTTGCTGCGGCTTCATGTAAGTATCCGTTTCTCCCTAGGGTCCCTCTCCCTTGTGTCCCTTCTCTTCTCCATCCTGGATTATTGGGTGTAGGGATAGGAAGGATTAGGGCTAACCAACTTTCCTAGCTGGCTGTGATAGTTCCCAAACAGGGCCTCACTCTCTGACCCAGGCCATAAGGCCAAATGAACAGATATTATGTATGGACTTCCAGCTGTGACTGGCATCCTGGTCAAAGGGGCTCTTCCCTATAAGAACCCTCTCCTAAACCACCACTCTGGGCTCTTTCGTTCACAGTCTCCTGAGTGTGTTTCTGTCCTGTTTCTACCTATGTTCTCACCCTATACTTTTAAATCTTTCCCTTAAGAAACCTTCCCTTCAATGTAAGTGCCATGGGGAAGGAACCTGTGTCTAGTCACAAGTGTTCAGCATTTGCTGGCTCTAAATAAATAAATATATAAATAAATAATCATCATAATTATTTTGCATAAAATTTGTTGAAGTTTTTCTGTATATCTTTCTCACTTAGAATGGACAAAATCAGACTGAGGTTTTGCAGGCATTCAAACAATTTATCAGACTCACAAAATTAAGGTTTGGGACATCTTTTCTCCATCTGTAATTTAATTATAATTTGTTTTCCTTTGGATAAAATAATAATTACTAAATGACTGTAAAGTGCTCAAATGTTCTATAGTTTTGGGGGACAATCCAGTGGCCCGCTTACACTGACCCCAATGCACAGCGCACAGCCAGAACACACAAGCAGAGATGTGCACAGGCAGCACAGCCACACGGGGCAAAAGTGCAACCCTGGCCTATGTGACACACCCTGCGCATCTGTGTTGTGTGCAGGGCATCGCGTGTGCATCTGAATGCGCGTGTTCTGGCTGTGCACTATGCATCAGGGTTGGCATAAACAGTCTGCTGGATTATCCCCATGGCCATAGAAAAACCTATCAACAAAAGGTTAAAAATGCACATTTTTTGAGATAAGAAAGTGACCTGTGCTATATGTTAAGAAGTCCTATTTGTACTTTGGGGAAAGCTAGACTGGCATGGGTGGATACCATGTGTATAATTCATAGTAAATAAAGGACACAAAATATATTTTAATAGAATATAACTACATTTGTTCATTAGACGTTTACCTGTTTGGGGCTTTTTTCAGTAAGTTTTGGTTAAACCCACTAGTGTCAAACTTCCTCTTGATTTCCAAGGTTAATTTGAAATTAGGCCAAAATTAATTGTCTTCTCTCTCCTTACAGCATTTTATACTAATTTTACCCTAGAATTTTAAAAATAAAATAAAATAAAAAACACAACAAAAACAAAGGGGCAACAAATAACCATTTGAATGGTGCTTCTTTGTTATATGTAGCCAACTGGGATCAATTAACATTAATGTCATTTATAGGGATGGGCGAACGCGGTTCGGAAGTTCAGAGTTCAGACCAAACTCGAATAGTTCGGTTGGCTGAACTGAATGTGTGAACCAAACTCGAATTCGAACATTCAGTTCGGATGTGTTTGGTGAGTTCAGAATTGAATTTCCATTGGTTTCAATGGAAAACCCATTATCAGCTGTAACGTTTTTGTTTTTTAGGCTATGTAGCTGAAATTTTGGGTTCCTATACCTCCAATAGAAATCATTATGTGTACCAAATTACAAAACTATTGGATAAAGGCATCCAATTTTAGGAGCAGTTGAATGATTGTATTTTGCAATATTCTACATACACATTCTTAGCTTTAACTCCTTTGTCTCATATCTAATGTAGGTGAAACCTGTCCAGTTTATACCCCTTCACAAATTTACTATCTTTGCCAAATTTCAGAAGGATTGGAAAAAGGGTCTTGGTGGTATAAGCAATTAACATATAAATGTATGTCTGACTATAACATCTTTGTAGTCCAACCAGTGTACATGAAATTTGGCAGGACTATATATTACGATTTCATGATCATCTCTGCCAAATAGCAGAAATATTTTATAAAGGGTTCAAATTGTATATGCCTGTACAACATATGTAGAGAAGGGGCCTATGCCTGGGATTCTCTTATGTCACTGTGGTATAAGATCGGTTTGTGATGCAAATTGGCCAACAGAAATGTCAACCAAATATCCTCATTCTGTGCTGGGACCATCCCAACATATCTCCCCCACTTGTTTCTGGGAAGTCAGAAGCATCTGTTTAGGAAAGAGTCAATAGAAATTCTCTTATGTCCTCTGTCTCAGTGCTGCAGGATGTGATTGTGATGATAATTGGCCAGCCTGGATGTGTTTAAACTATGTCTCCTGACTGCTGGGATGCTATCTCAGAAGTCCCAGTTATGTTGCTTATGCCCGCCTCAGGGCCGCCCCCTATGCCCACCTCGAAGCCACTACCAATTGGTCCTGTAAAGCTAGAAGCTTGCAGTAATGTGTTTGGCCATTGAATGTGTCTGTCAGTCTTTGGGGTTGCTCCACATCCTTCCTCCTACAGTCTCTCTCCCCCTGCCATGCAGGGTGCCTGCCTCTGACTGGCACTGAATATGCTGATATTCATCTGAATAATGATCTTCACAGGGACAACATCAATTGCTTATATAATTGGGTCCCTTTATCAAAATCTCCTGTACATTTGCTGAAATGGCAGGAAAGGTATTTGATACATTCTTGTCAAATATCCTGTAAACAGAATGGAATATCAAAATGTAACAGCTGGAAATGTATTTTCAGGTTAATGTCTTATACCCTTGGGACCCTTTATCCACTCTTTCCTAAAATTGGCAGAAATATTAAGCATATGGAGGGATGTAATATGCACAAGTTTCATGAACATTGGATGCAAGATAAAGAAGTTGTAGTCATGAATGTGTATGGAGCTTTTCTTAAAATCACAACATTCAATTGCTTCTGAAATCGGTTTCCTTTATCTAATCGTTCCAAATTTTGGTACACTTGGTGCCCTCCATTGGGGGTACAATCTCCCTAAATTTCATCAAAAAGTAATAAGAAACAAAAATGTTATAGCCAGAAATATGTTTTTCAGTTTTTTCCCTTTATTTCAAAAACCAAATGTCATTTTAAGTTCCTGATTGCACCGAACTAAAGACCGAACCGAGCGCGACTGAACCAAAGACCGAATTCAAACTCAAATTTCGACCCAAACCACCGAACGGCCGAACATCCCAACATGGTTCTGTTCGCATATTCCTAGTCATTTACCCATTTTATATCCCCTTAGTATAAAACTACTGCTTTGTAAATAGGAGATCTTAGGTTTGACTTATCTATCCTAGGGTAATTTCAGATGTTACAGGATCACAGCCAACCACCCTGAATCACAGTGGATTCAGGGTGGTGACTGTGATCATGTGAACGTCTGTTTGAGCCCCACCAGATGTTCACCATGGTGAATTCCTGACGGTGTTCAAAGCTAACCACGATCAGGAATGGGACAAAAGTAACATCTATTACCTCACCCCATTTCTGACTGTGGTCCAGACCACACAGTACGGAATCGGGCGCAGCAGCCTGATTGGCCGCTGCGCCCGCCCGTCACCCCGAGAGCGGTCGGCTGGTGGAGCATGGAGGGCGGGGCTGAGTGGACGCACGTTGCGCCATGCAGTCCAGCCCCCTTCCCGATTCCCCTCTGTGATCATCAGGTCAGTACGTCTAAAGGACGGCCAGTCTGATCACGGACTGGGATCCGAGATGGATCCCGATCCAGGGTTTAGCATGGCAGGCTGAAATGCCTGTCACGTCTTAAATTACCCCTAGCCTAATGTTTTTTTTACTGTTTTCTGTCACCATAATATCTGAACATATCTTTCATAAACCCAGCAACAATAGCAAAGTATCTATTGGATTTCATAGTGTCTAAAAGGACTTCTCTCTTTTGAAGGTTAAAACTGTGCTTGGATTATAGAATTTTTAAAATTAATTTTACTTTGGCTGATTCATCTCAAAGTTTGATTTTGGTTTGGCAGAAAAGGATGTCATTCAAATAGCGGAAAAGCCTTTTCCTGACAGGTCTGTTCCAAGTCTTCCATGCAGTCTTTTAATATCATTTTTATTGTGTGTATGTAAAAAAAAAAAATGACTGCTATGAAATCACTTTTTATAAAACACCAGAGAATGGAGAGAAAAAAGGTAATAGAAATAATAAAATACAATTACAATAGAACCAGTTATATAGGCTGCATCCCCTAGATGGGTGGAGTAGTTTTACATTCGTTTAGTTCTTAGAGTAGGATTCTATTCCTGTTTGTTGTCTCTTCTTGCCATAACAAATTATGGATAAAATTCTTCTCTATTGTATTCATTCATTCCCAATTGTCTTTAGGCAGTCTATGACTATATATGTGTTGAGCCTTCATCATTTTGCCTGGCTGGTCTTCTCTTAAATGTTCCTTCTTGTGTATTCCATGAGTGTTGATCTGTATTTAGTTACTTTCCTTAGGAGAAAGAGCCAATTACTTATATGTAATTCTTGTTCTCTGGAGATATTAAATACAGATCTGTCCTCACTTTCCATCTTTATTGATACTGGAGATTTTTTTTTCAGCTTATTAGACTCAATAACGCTACTCCTGTGCTTAAAGAAATGGAATGCTGAAGACTTAGGCTATATTGTCTATATTTCGACAATGGACAGACACCTAGTAATCTCTTAATAGGAAGTCTTAAATCTTTTTGAATTGTCTCTGTTGGAGAGTGCTCAATGATTCTATGTCAGAATACACTAAATCAGGATCTGTATTTAATTTTGCCTTCGGAGAATGACCATTTCAGGTAAGTAAATCAACATTACTTAATGTGGGATTATTGATTTTTGAACCAACTATTTGTTTCCAAAACCAATATGAAAATTAGGTAACTCATCCTTTAGGCCCCCGCTCCTCTTCAAGTGGATTCACTTTGTGCCCCATTTTTAAACTCTGGTGTTTGTTCTGTATTACTTGATACAGAGCTTTAAGAAAAGATTAAACAGTTTAACCTTGTGTTGATACATAGTTAGCATCAGCATTCAAGATTCCTATTACAAAGCACTAGATGAATGACCAAATTAAATGTATAGTTGTATATAGGAAGCTTCAGTCCATGATGCACTGCAGATGCATTTCATTTATAAAAATATTTTTATTCTTCCAAGTATCACTTTTTCAGATGGTTTAGACATGAGCATTCTATGCATCACCTAAATGGAAATTGTAGAGTATAGAAAAACACTTGATAGTGTCCCAATTCTAGCAGTCAGAGGGAGTTTTGCATTTTATTTCAATGGACTGAGGACCCAAAGTATACATATTTGTTTATAAGTCTTACTTTGTATAATAATTGTATCTGATATCTGATCAGTGATCATGTATAAGTGCCACTTGCTAATGGATCTGATTCTTAAATTAAAAGTACAATCCCTTGTGTTGAATTCTGTAGAATTGAATGAAACCACATTCTCACACTTTAAAGGTTGAGGAGAAAACAAAAACATGTCATAACTGATACAATGTGGTTATATTTATAGGTGTGGTATCTCTATTGTGTCTTGTTTTATGATTGACAGCGTACTGTCAATTTATTTTCTAACACCTTATATTTTTAGGCTCAGAAAATGTTATCCTTCCCTATGATTTGTACAGAAGTGCTCTCAATCTAAGACCATTATATTTTGTATTTTGGGATAAATTTTAGTTGTGCTAAAAATACATTATTACAAACATTTCTTTTTAAAAAAAAGACAGTGTAACTCAGGTTATTTACTGTACAGTAATAGAAATGCAAGATAAGTTATTTTTGTTATAATGGCATATATAAGTTTATAATGAGTTAAAAATGAAATGTAGGCTTAAGTCAATACAATCACTGGATTGTACCATCTGCAGAAAACTGTCTGACAAAACAGCTTTTGTCCTCTGGGATCAGCCATCAAAACTCTCTAGCTTTGGGAGTTCCTGGTCTTTTTCTACATGGAAACCTGAGACCTACAAATATGAATTCTAGTAATGACATTGTCACTTTAAAAAGGATTAGAAATAATGGTACTTGTGCAATGAGAAGGAAATTGGGTATATTATTATTAAATGGGAAATGTTTCTAACATTAATCCTTCATTATCTATAATCAGAGGGAATTTACACCTTCTAAAAATAGAGCCCATTCTTTCATTTGTGAGCTAAATTGACTAAACAAATTAAAAAATTGTATTTCTAACCAATCAGGATATTTAGTATGTGATATATGACATTTATGTAAATATGTTATTTTTTTCTACTATTATGCATGAACCAACACTGGCTTAAAAGCAATTTAACATCCTAATTGTATAATTTTAAATATTTTTATATTTTTAATAATTTTAATAAATATTATTTGATGAAAAATATTTAATAATATTCCTATTTAGAAAGATCTTCTTATTTGTAACAAAATAAATTGTTCATAACAAATGAAAAGTGTTCATGGTCATTGCGGTTAATTTATATGGCATTCACTAATCAAAGACTATATTTATTAAGAGCTATGCTTAATTAGAACAATCGTAATATTCATTTTTCTCAAAGGATTTGAGAGTGAGTAATTTTTTTCCCCTTCTTGAAGAAAATCTACATGGTGACTATAGTTAAATAAACAAATAATACCTATATTCAAGTAGGTATGTTTGAGTACGATAATAAACCAATGCCATCAGAGCCTTGAACTGCATCAAAGCGTGTTTGGGATGGTTATTACAAGGATTGGTTAGTTATTCTAAAAAAAGTAAGGGTCAGATTCTCTCCTGGTGTAAATTGGTACAGCTTCACTGAACTCCAGCGATGCTGCATCACTCTACTTCAGTAGAGAAATTGTTACTATATATTTCTAAACATTAAAAACCACATTTGTGGTTTTGATTCTTTCAAATGAAGAGAAGTATTATGTACAGCTGAATATTGTTTTTATTTATTATTCCTGACAGTTGTATAACTGTGTCCATTCCTCAAGCAACTTGTCTCATTCTTTCCTCCGTTACAGATCGAAGTAGTCAATACTTTCAAGAGTGGCACTTCCTTTCAGGGGGCTCTCAGGAGACAGTCCTCCGTCACAAGCCAGAACCAGGATGTAACCAATATTTCTAGCCCTAGTCACGTATCGTTATCCAATGCTCTTTCCTCTCCTACCAGCACAACAGCTGCTGCGGCTGGGCGTGAGTGTGTATTCTTAATGCATCAGATCTACAGAGATGCCAACTCATCTAGCACTCATCCAGGACTGATCTACATTACCCTTTCCCTCTTATCACTTTATGCAATAAATCTACTAGCTGAAATACTTGTATACTGAAGATGCACTTTGTTTACAGATTCTCATTCTGACCAGTAGGGCACAATACATAGTTATCATCTGGTACTGGACACAGATTTCTGTCACAGTAATTATTTTACATATGTGACATATTTCCTCTAAATTTTTGACATACTTCTTTCTTCTATTATAAAATCTATAAGACCATTTTACCGTTGCCTCATGTTATCAAGCAAGAATGCAGCCTTTTTGCTTAAATGTATGTCAAGCTAGGTAGTGTTGTGCAACAAGTATTTTCTTAAACATAAGAAAAATATGTGAACATCCTGAGTCTTCTCTCAGATATTCAGGAGTGCATCAAAACTTATTTTATAACATAATGCAGTGAGAATTCTTGGTCTTTCCCATGGAATCAAAACTCACACTTAATAATAGGCACTAATTGGCTGGTTGGTTTGTTAACATATTAGCACAATTCAACTGGAATCCATCCCTTTGTCTGGATGACCCTGCTGTATTTAAAATTACAGATTTTATTATTTATTATTTATTAATTAGATTTTTATGCCACCCCCTCCTGCTTACGCAGCTTGGTGTGGCTTACACATACCCAAAACAAATACAAAAGAAAGAAACAAATTACCCTAAAACCAATAACATTATGATAAAATACAAGGAGTAAAAGTTCATAACCTCCCTCCTCTCGAACCACCCCACACCTGTCTCCCTCACCAAAAGCCCAGCGGAACAGCCAGGTCTTACATTGCTTACGAAAGCAGGGGAGGGAGGAGCTAGGCGGACCTCTGGCAGGAGGGAATTCCACAGACTCAGTGCACCCACCGAGAACACCCTCTTCATTGTTGTCACCCAGGGGACTCGGAGGAGGGTGCCCTGGCTGACTGCAGGGGCTGCTCCAGGACCCAGGGAGTGAAGCAGTCCCACAGATAGGTGGGGCCCAAGCTGTATAGGGTTTTATAGGTAAAAACCAACTCCTAGAATTGGCCCTGGAAAACTATAGGCAGCCAGTGCAGAGAACAGAGCACAAGTGTAATGTGCTCACGGAGACCCACCCCCATAAGAAGATAGGCTGCTGCATTCTGCACCAGCTGTAGTTTCTGTGCTGTCACCAACGGTAGCTCCACGTAGAGTGCATTGCAGTAATCCAGTCTTGAGGTAATGAAAGCATGGATGTTGGTGGCTACGTCAGAGTCCAAGACATACAACCAAAGTCATTGCACCAGACATAATTGACAAAATTCTTCCTTCACCATGGCCGCCACCTGAACACCCAAGTGGAGCCATGAGTCACGGACCACCCCCAGACTCCAAACCTGTGGGACCAACTGAGGGCAGAACCCCATCAATGAGTGGGGCCACCACTCCCTCAGCCCCACCATCACCGCTCTCTTGGTGGCGAGTCAGCTTCAGACAGCTCACCCTCATCCAGTCCCCCACAGACACCAGGAAAGCACAGAGACTGCCAGATCTGCATCAGCTGAAAAAGGGAGGTAAAGCTGGGTTTCATCCGCATACTGATGACACCATACACGAAACCCTCTGATGACCTCACCCAAAGTCTGCATATACACGTTGAACAAGAGCGGGGACAGAATAGAACCTTGCGGGACTCCACATGTGAGGTCCCGAGAAAAATATGAACAATCACCCAGGAACACACATTGCATTCTCCTGGCCAGGAAAGAACAGAACCATCCAAGGAAAGTCCCGCCCACCCCAGCTCAGTCTCGCAAGCGAGCCACTAACATCTCATGATCAATAGTGTCAAATGCATCCAAGAGATCTAACAGGACCAACAGGGTCGAGTGACCCTGGCCAACTCATGGTAGAAGTCATTGGCCAAGGCCACAAGTGAAGTCTCAGTGCCAAACCCAGACCGAAAGCCGGACTGTGAAGGATCAAGGAAGCTGGTACAGTCCAGATGACATGTAAAAGGGGGGCGGGGGGTAACAGTGGAGCAATGGAGGTCAGGAGGCGGTAGGGGAGTGGGTCAAGGGGGCAGGTGGAGGGGTTGGAGAAAGAGAGCAAAGAGGAGATTTCCTCAAGGGAGGCAGGAAGGAAGGAGGAGAGGAGAGAGGGGGGAAAGTCATGGTAGAAGTCATTGGCCAAGGCCACAAGTGAAGTCTCAGTGCCAAACCCAGACCGAAAGCCGGACTGTGAAGGATCAAGGAAGCTGGTACGGTCCAGATGACATGTAAAAGGGGGGCGGGGGGTAACAGTGGAGCAATGGAGGTCAGGAGGCGGTAGGGGAGTGGGTCAAGGGGGCAGGTGGAGGGGTTGGAGAAAGAGAGCAAAGAGGAGATTTCCTCAAGGGAGGCAGGAAGGAAGGAGGAGAGGAGAGAGGGGGGAAAGTCATGGTAGAAGTCATTGGCCAAGGCCACAAGTGAAGTCTCAGTGCCAAACCCAGACCGAAAGCCGGACTGTGAAGGATCAAGGAAGCTGGTACGGTCCAGATGACATGTAAAAGGGGGGCGGGGGGTAACAGTGGAGCAATGGAGGTCAGGAGGCGGTAGGGGAGTGGGTCAAGGGGGCAGGTGGAGGGGTTGGAGAAAGAGAGCAAAGAGGAGATTTCCTCAAGGGAGGCAGGAAGGAAGGAGGAGAGGAGAGAGGGGGGAAAGTNCCCCCGCCCCCCTTTTACATGTCATTAATCTCTCCCTCTCCACTGGCTCCTTCCCCTCCACCTTCAAGCATGCCACTGTCTCTCCCATCCTCAAAACGTCCACCTTCGACCCCTCTAGTTACTGCCCAGTCTCCCTCCTACCCTTCGCCTCTAAGCTTCTGGAATGTGTTGTCTACTCCCGCTGCCTGGATCTCCTCTCTGCCAACTTCTCTCTGGACCCTCTCCAATCTGGCTTTCATCCCTTCACTCCACTGAAACTGCCCTAGCCAAGATCACCAATGCTCTACTTGTCGCTAAATCTAAGCACCTTTACTCCATTTTTGTCCTCCTTAGCAAACTCATTGCCTCCCACTATCACCTCTATGCTGATGACACTCAACTCTAGCTCTCCACCCCCTCTCTCTCCCCTTCTGTCCAAGCTCGCCTCATCAACTGTCTCTCTGATATCTCCGCCTGGATGTCCCAACGTCAGCTCAAGCTCAACATGGCTAAGACTGAATTCCTTATCTTTCCTCCCTACCCTTCCTCTCCCTCTTCCCTGTCCATCCTTATCAATGGGGTCACCATTTGTCCCATTCCCCAAGCCCATAGCTTGGGATTTGTCTTTGACACTCACCTTTCCTTTAAACCTTACATCGACTCTGTTGCCAAGTCCTGTTGCTTCACCCTTCACAACATTGCTCAGATTCACCCCTTTCTCTCTGTCTCCTCGGCCAAAACCCTTGTTCACACCATGGTCATCTCTCGCCTTGACTACTGCAACCTCCTCCTTACTGGCCTCCCCGCTCTCACCTGTCCCCCCTTATCTCCATCCAATACTCCACTGCTAGGGTCATCCACTCAGCCCGTCACTTCGACTACGTGCAGCCTCTCCTCTCCTCACTTCACTGGCTCTCCCTTCCCGAATGCATCCTTCACAGACTCCTGGTATTCACTTATAAATCCCTTCACAACCTGGCCCCTCCTTACCTCTCAGCCCTAGTCTCCTTACACACTCCTGCACACACTCTCCGCTCCTCCTCTGTCCCCTTCCTCGCTTTCCCTCGTCTCCCCTGCTCCCCTAATCGCCTTCATCCCTTCTCCCTTGCTGCCCCCCATGCCTGGAACTCCCTCCCTGCCCACATCCGCCTTGCCCTCTCCCTCTGCACCTTTAAATCCCTCCTCAAAACCCACCTCTTCCTCGCCGCTTTTCCCAATGCCTGCTAGAACTTTCCTTTCAATATTTACTATCTGCCCTCCCCGCAGACTCCTGCCTAACTGCAACCACGCCAAGCACGTGCACCTGGGACCTCGCATCCGCTTGAATGTTATTTATCCCTTTTCTCTCCCTATGTCCCCTCTCCTTGTCTCCCCCCTCCATGTCTATTAGATTGTAAGTCATAGGCAGGGACCGCGTCTATCTTACTGTTCTGTAAAGCGCAAGGTACACTGCTTGCGCTATACAAAAACTTATAATAATAATAATAATAATAATAATAATAATAATAAAAAGGGAAGGTTAGAGACTGGCCAATAACTGGTCAGGGAGTCAAATTCCAAAGATGGTTTTTTGAGCAGAGGCCACACCACCACTTCCTTGAGGCAGCCTGGCACTCTGCCCTCCCTAAGGGAGGCATTGACTGCTCCAGCCAGCAACATACCCAGCATCTCCTGGCTGGCATTAACCAGCCAGGACGGACAAGGATCAAGTTCACAACAAGTGGCCCGAACAGCCCGAAAGACCTCCTCCGCATCAGTGGCGACACTGAACAAAATGTTTGCCCTGCCATTAACCCACACAACCTAAAAAGTTCTAGATAGCAAAACAAATCCCCTCAAAAATATAAAATTCCTCCCGCTTCCTTGTCTACCTATTCCAGAATGCTTGGAAGAAAGGTTGGATCAAATAGCATGTCCAGATGGTAAACACAAGTCTGGGCTCTAGCAGACTACATGGGAAGATACACGGAACACCCTACTAACAGCCACCACTCATGTATAACATATGGTCTCCAGCTTGAATGCCTCTGCTGATCTCAACTATGGTCAAATAGCATATGAGGAAAGAGACAATAATTGCAGTGATTCTGAAACTTTTTATCTGTGCAAGGGCATAGCTATAACAAGGACAGGTGGAGCAGCTTCACCACGGCCCATGCTACCTGGTGCAACTGCATCTCATTTCCTGCTACTGGAATGGAGATGCAGGGAAGCCCATTCCAACCTAGCTGCACACCTGGTCCATGTTACTTCATTTTGACTAAGGACTGCAGAGATATTACTAACTTCTGCTATTGCTTTCCCCACACTATTAAAATATTTCTGTCTAATCTGCCATTTCCCATCCAGACATCAAGACATCCATTCACCTACCTCAGCACAATCAATAGAGATGGCGACATAGACAGTTCATATTGAGAGTATCTACCACCCTTCCCTACTGACCAGCCTTTCTAACCATAACCATCTCATGAGGAACACGGGGAGAAAGTGAAGAGTGCAGCCCTGCACCATCCTACAGAAAGCAGCCTTTCTATTTTAATTAACTGTCAGTCATAACCATCAAGGTATTTGCTGATAAAAAAGGATGGAGCCTTTCTGAGGCAATACATCGAATCTTCCTAGAGACTAAAGAGTTTCATCCACTCCTCTCTTAGTCAATGACCTCAGAAGCAGCAGATAATTCCAATACAAACACCACAGACAGTTAATTTCCATAGCACTGGCACAGAAAAAACCTCTATGTAGTTTAAATGGAAAAATCTGTCTTATTAAACATCATGAGAGGTCTTGACAAACATAGGCACAGGAATGGTACAATGTCTTTTCTGATCCTATTATGGAAAGGTGAGGCCAATCAGTGGACCTCCCTCGTTAAAAGTAACCTCAAATTTAGTTACTTTCACACAGGGCTGTGTGCACTTGTTGGGCCCACATCCATCCCTCCTAATGTGGGATGAAGGCAGGGTATGAGAGTTCCAGCCACCCTCATAGGACAACATTCACATCTGCAAAAAACATACCCTTTGACCATGGAAAATCCCACTCCAGTGGTTCCCTCTCCTGGAGTGGCCACCACCCAAACACTAGATTCAGCTTTCCTCTACCTGGCAAAAAAATACTGTGATAATATAAATGAACAAACTAATATATCACTGGCAACCAATTTGTCAAGTGAAGCCCCTAAAGAGCATACTGCAAAGATGGGGGAACGGGGGGACCTGCAAAAGGCCAGTCATAAAGTCAGGAAAATTTTCTTTCCAGACGCTTGACCAAACAAGGTGACTAGCATGAGCCCATAGTATAACCCCAAGGTAATAGATAATGTAGGGCGAGAGGCAGGGAGATGCTGCCTCCAAAACTGGCATAAAGTGGATGAAAATGGGTCTCACTTAAGAGACCCAACCGTCTCATAGGAGGCCATGAGACATCTTTACTCTGGTAAGAAAGGAACATGGACTTGCATCATCAGGCCTTCCCCTTCCATTGCCATGTCCCCACCCAGACCAGAGTCCTGCCACTTTCTGCTAGTGGCAGTTCACCCACCTCAACATGGCAGTGTGGTAACGGCACACCCACTCCAAGCGGGGAAGCAAGGGTCATCCTCATCTGCAGATAAGCTTTAGAATGAAAGCTAATCTGCAGATAAGCTTTAGAATGAAAGCTAATGACTAAAGGGGCATGGTGGCTAAATTGCCCCCTTTCTCCTAGACGTGATTTTATCTAGGGCTAAAGAGAATGCACCTTTTGCATTTGCAAAGAATATTTGCATATTTGAATGACTGACTAACCGACTTTCCAAATACATGTTTGTGTGTCGTCTCATATTTGCACATTTCTTTAGATATTTTAGTTTTATCACTTCAGTTATTTTGGTTTTGATAGTTTTGTCTACTTTGTTTTGGTACCCCACACAACAATTTGGTATGCAATTGTGCTCCTGGAAGACCACCTCCTCCCATATGTTCCATCACAGTCCCTGAGGTCAGCTGGGAGTAGGAATGAAACTTGATTCTTGGTTTCTCGTGTTTCTCCATGAGAATCAAAATTCTCGTCTTGTTCCTTCAAACAAGAATGAGATGAGAATTGACTGGATTCTTGCTGAGAAACACAAGAATCTCGAAAAACAAAATACAAGGGCGGAAGAAGGAAGCCATGCTGTCCCCTCCCCATCTCTCCTACCTTGCCTGGGGCTGGCAACTCAGGGGACAGAACCCAGGGCTATGGCATCTCTGTGGGGAGTTACTAAGAAAGGCTGATGGAGTATTGTCAGGAGTGGGGGTGGGGGGCAAACTCAGCAGATATCGTCAGCATTCTAATGTCTAGCAGGAGTCAGCAGCCAATAGAATGCTGTAGAGCTGTGCTAAGCCCACCTCTTTCCTTCCTGAGCCGTAGGAAGAGGGCGGGATATAAAGTTAAATAAATAAATAAATATTGCCTGTTGTAGGGCAGAAGTGGCAGCAGCTGTTACCGCACCACCATTCCATTCCAAGAACTCGGCACTTAATGTGTCTTGCCACCGACTTCCCCTCGATATTTCTGCAATTCCGCAGCGATCAGGGCTGGCCCCAGGTATATGTGGCATCCATGGAAGCCGGGAGTCCTGCTCCCGAGTCCCGGAGGAGTCTCTCTTGCACCACCGGCACCGCCTTTTTAAACAGCTCAGTTGTAGCCCCACAGCACTGCTGCACGGGGGGGGAAGACTCCCCCCCCCCATCCCCTCCTTTGTAGTGAATGTTGCTGGCTTGTAAACAAAGTTCTTCGAGGGGCTCCTTTCATTCTCACAAATGGGAGAGTACCAAGCCTAGAAAGAGGCGGTGGGGGAGTTTTCTAACAAAATAACACTCCATGCAGGTTGGATCTACAGCCTGGGAGGGGGGGTAGCAGGCAGGGGGCAGCCTGCTCTGGGAGGGTCATTCAGCTGGGGGAGAGTTGGTTGTTCAGTGCTGTTTCAGTTAGAAGGATGGACAGATCCTCCCTCTTTCCTTTGTGATCGCTGCATAGAGAGAACTAGGGGTGCAGAGCAGCTACAATGAGGCAGAGAGCCATCGCAACAAAGGGGAAGAATTTGTCCTTGGCACCCTAACGCACAAGAGAATTCACAGAAGAGCAGGGACTCCCCCCCACCCCACTCCATCCCCTGGATCAGCATCAGGAGCCAGGCGCTCGCTCACTGCTGCTGCTGTGGCCGGGGATCCCTGCACTCTAAGCAGGACAGAGACTAGNGGACAGAAACTAGTGCACAAGGAGGGACAACAAACAGGGCAGCACCCAGAGTTGAGCTTTGAGGGAGGGCTCTTTGTTATCCCTCCTTGTGCTCTAGTCGCTGTCTCTGTCCCAGTTTTGCAGGGATTTCCCCAGCAGTAGGATTTTTCTTCCTAACTGCTTAGGGTTGGAAGGAACTGTGTTGGGTTTAGGTACCTTATATAGGGTGGGAGCGTGTGAATGTCACGTGTTTTTTTTTTAAGCTAGTGAACTTGGTTTATGCCAGTAAGAGAAGGGCACGCAAGTAAGAATGGAAGGAGCCCCTTGAAGAAGAACTTTGTTTACAAGGCAGCAACTTCCCCCGCGCTGTGGTGGCTACGCCCCTGGTTTCAATGCTGCGAGAATCACAAAGCTGCCACGTTTAAGGAAAAGGGGAAACTGTGGCAAAACTGCTGCTTCTGCATGAAATCTACAGTGGTGAAAATACCACGGCAGCAACCGCAGAATGCCACAAGTGCAAGGCACGAAAATCACTCCCTTCCTAACCGTGCTGCTTGGTGAGGAAGAACACTTTCAGCCAGTAAATGCTGCCGCAGCGGTACAGCATTTCAGCCCTAGCCTGTTGCCATTATTGCAATAGCAGTATGGCACCCCATGCTTTCATGCAACACTCCTGAAACAAAGTGAACAGAAGTATCAAAAATGAAATGCTGAAGTGACCAAAATACAAAAAGCAAAATACCAATGTGACTAAGCTGAAATAACTGAAACAAAGATTCACATGAGGAAATGAAGATGGATGCTGCTAGAACCTCCATCTCCATTTCACTCAAATTGAAGCAAGTGGACCAAGTTTGTTGAAAACTAAATTTACACAAAATAATTATTTCTCTGCTGCACAGTGAAATGGCAGCTGAGAGAAGCTTCGACTTTTGTTGCCTGTGCTTTATTTGATCTTTGCCTAATTAGAATATTAGACTTCGATCCAAGGTCCACATGTGTGCACCTCGTGTGCTGCACAAAGACAACACAACCATACATTGTGTACATGCAGGGTGTATTTTGGACAAACTCACTAAACACATGTTGTAACAGAGACATTGGATCAGCCCCTGCATCTCCAGGACTGATAACCTAGGACTGCATTCATTTAAATTAATAAAAACCACTTGGCAGCTAATTTTTCAAGTTGCCCATGGATGTGCTTCTTCATATCTTAGTGACTAGGCTTTTGTTCTTAGATAGTAGCTTTTGTAGACTGCTAAGATTTTGCCACTGTGTCCAGAAAAAAAAGTAGAGAAGGTATTATATAAGTCTTATACTAGACAAAGTTCAAACCCAAATATTACAAAATAATCTTTTGATGCATAAATAAAACTACGTAATGAATTAATAGAGGAAAAGGGAAATGTACAAAACTGGTTTGAAGTAATTTGCTCCATTATAAACAGGTAACACAGTAGATGCCTGGAGTTTTACATTTGAGAATGTTACTTTAGTGTAGGGGAATATGGATTTGACCATAGATAAAATACTGTTGGATATGCTTTAATGCTTGTTGAATTTTGAGGCAACAAGAGATTTATGATGCAGATC
The DNA here is from genome assembly GCA_003113815.1 of Sphenodon punctatus. Taxonomy (NCBI): domain Eukaryota; kingdom Metazoa; phylum Chordata; class Lepidosauria; order Sphenodontia; family Sphenodontidae; genus Sphenodon; species Sphenodon punctatus. The sequence continues at coordinate 3,908,309 of QEPC01011255.1, read as the reverse complement.
TACTGTAAACAGCATGGCCAAATCTCTGGTTTGTGTTTCACTGGGTGCAGCCACCTGAGACACAATGGGCAATCTTACAAAAAATGGGGTAAAGCTGCCCAGGGCATGGTAGACCATGTGCCTGGGCCCCTTCTGCCCCACTCCACAGCAAGCTTTGCGACAGGGCTTTGAGTGACAGGTGCTGTTGGCCATCACACCTGGCCAGGGGTGGGATTTTGGTCAGGCTAGGGTAGGGAGGTGGGGCAGGGCCGGGCCAGGAGCCTGCTCATGTGGCCAGTGCCTCAGCCCACCCCAGCCATGGCAGCAGATCTGACAGCGGCCTGCCCTCTTGGCTGCCCCATAAGGGGTGGAGACTGTCCGCCCATCTCCCTGCGCTGGCCCTGCAGTTTGGCCATTGTGCTTCCCCACTATGGGGTTACATGGGATCAGTCCCTCCACAGCTCATGTGGCTGCACTCACTATGTCTTTAATGTAGAAGAGATTCTAAATGGGTTCTGCCTAGCAGGGAGATGAATTGAAAAGGCTGCTAGGAAGTACCACTTCTGGGTAGTAGACAAGCTGCTATCAGGCAAGAAAAACTGCCACTTCTCAGAGCAACAGTAGGGGTGCAGCCATACAAGACATATCCCACTTTGAGCAATGTTAACATGTGATGCAGTGATTCATATATCCGGTGGCTGCCAGATGTTCACCCCACCCAGTGGCGGAGCAAGCAGAAAGCTACTACATGATGTGTCCTCCAAAAAAGGTCGGGGACGTAGCGCATAGTAACATTGCCCAAAGTAAGATAAGGCTAACTGGGTTAATGGGTCGCCTCCCATGTGGCTGGGCCCATGTAGCCCTTCCCCCTGGCTCGGATCTGCCGACACCGTGGAGAGGTGGACGCAGTTACCATTCCCATGCAGCCACATCACGACTGGGGGTGGGATAATGTGTGGGCTGGGGGTGGGGATGGGACAGGGCCGGGCAACTACTCGATTTCCCCTTGCCAGGGCAGATCATGTGTCTTGCTCTCCCCACTGGCCCAAAGTGTGGCAGCTGTGATTGCCCTACCTGTGGAGAGCAGGGAATTGGGGCCACCTGAGCTCATTTGACTGCACCTTAAGATGTGCCTCTTTGCACATCCCTCCTCATATGAAATTTCCTCACAAACCTGTCCTAACCCACTAGAAATTCAGAACTTTCTCAGATTTTAAATCTTGAATTAAGGCACATCTTATCATTAACATAATTAAGACTTTGCAAAATAAGATTTGTTGTCATAAATGGTAATTTTGGTGAAGGTCTTTGGTTAGGTGTTGGTTGTGCAAAGCCCTACATGACTAGTTGTGTTCGCTACTAGAAAGCCACTCAGACTCAAGTTCAAATGAAATTTTATAAATACACACAAATCCTAGGCAGGAGAGGGAACATGGGAGGCATTCCCAGATTCTGCTCTGCCTACTAGGATGATGTTTCAGGACATTCTTCCATTATTTCTCACATCTTCATTAAAGTTACTGGATAATACTACCTTACTCTGCATCAGTCTCTATATTTCCCTCTGTTTGTGAGTACATGGAAAATACTGCAAATATCAGGGAATGCATCTTCCAGCTTAAACAAAAGAAGGGATTTTAAGATCAGTATTATTATTATTTTATTTATTTAAAACAATTTTCTATCCCGCCCCTCCTGCTCCAGGCAGCCCAGGGCAGCTCACATCATAAAAACACATAAACATATAAAACACATAAAATCAAACAATACAATAAAGGGAAGGAAAACAAAACCAAAAAGAAACCCTTCCTCCCTCTTTAACCCCCACCCTGCACTCCATCTCCCTCGCCAGAAGCCAGGCCTTACACATACAGCGGAAGGAAGGGAGATCTGGGGCCAACTGGGCCTCCGCTGGGAGGGAGTTCCAATTATGGATTTGGCTGTATGATGTGGCAGATAAGACTGAAAGACCTAACACTGAACAGTCATTTTTGTATTCAGGGTATTTTATTTCTGTTTAGTTAAGTTAGTTAAGTAGCTTCTAATTATTTAATTTTTATAATCTCTTAACAAGAATACTATCTGATGCTTAAGACTGACATGCAATATGCTGAGGGAGTACTTCTCAAACTTTCCAAAGTTATGCCACCTTTTTCATTCCCCAAACTATGGGTGATTTCAGACATGATGGGCGGCCGCTTTCACCACGGGCTGTGGGGTGGTTCGGACCACGGCCGGGGGTGAAGGGGCCATGCCAACAGACGTGCGCCCCATTGCCCCCGGCCATGGGGACTGCCAAACCATGGCCCGTGGTGAAAGCGGCCGCCCGTCACGTCTAAAGTAGCACCACCACCACCCAGAAGGGGTGGGGCCGTGCAGCGAAGCATGCTGCCGCATGGCCCTGCCCCCTGCGTTCCCCGGCGGCCCTCCCCCCTCCCGACGGGCAGCGGCCAATCCGGCTGCTGCCACAACCACAGGCAAGGGTGAATTCCATTGACCATGGTGTACGGTAAATAAACAGAAGTTACTTTCCGTTCACCACGGCCGTGGTGGCCTTTCACCACACTTCTCGACCTCCTCGCGTCCGGAGGTCCAGAAGCATGGTGAATGCAAACACGGGCTGCGTTTGACTGTGGTGAACATCTGGCGGCAAGCAAACAGACATTCACCAAAGTCAGACACGGTCTGTGTTTGACTGTGGTTCAGGCGGGGTGAATTTCAAACTCGTAACGTCTGAAATCACCCTATGTTGCGACACCATGATGACTGAACACCACCCCTCCTCTTGCCCCAACCCATCTACCCATCCAGGCACCTATCCCTGCCTAGATGACTCTGCTTACACAACCCATTGGCCTTCCCTCCAGTCTAAACCCAACTATACTTCCCCCAATCCAAGCCCACTCATCCCCTCCAAATTGTGCTGGAGGGGGAGCACTCCTGCTTCCTACTTATTAGAGTAGATGCCCACAATGCAAACCCCAGCCTGGCACCCTGCTGTTGATCCCAGGGCATCATGATGCACAATCTGAGAATCATTGGGTTAAGGTTTAAACCAGTGGTGGGGAACCTTTTCTGTCCCAGGGGCCACACTGAAAATATGTACGAGCTCCAAGGGCCACATAGAGGTTGGGGGTGGGGGTGTTTAATGGGTGTATTCAAGAAAAGGAGGGCCCAAATCATGGATCTGTGCTGTGGATCTATTCCCTGCCCTTGTGTGCATGCCCTCCTCTCTGCTCCATTATCCTGAGCTCAGTTTTTCAGTGCTTGGGGGTAGAGACTGAATCCAGAAGCCAGATCCAGGCACTGGAAAGGGGCCACATTAGAAACTTGCGGAGGGCCGCATTTGGCCCCCGGGCTTGAGGTTCCCCACCCCTGAGTTAAACAGTGTAAAAACACTAATTTAATCGAACATTATTCCAGTTGTGCCATGTGAGAATGCTCAAATTAACGCTCAAAATTATCAGAACATTTAACCCTAACATCTTCAAAAGAAGCTAGTGGTGTCTAGATTACTAACTTCAGTTACCTAAGAGAAGCCTGATTTTCTGATGGCAGATAGTCAGCACTTTCTGAAAATGCTGCTCATTTTAATGTGTGTCAAGCTGGACATGCAAACACTGAATAAATTCAAACCATGATTAACGTGAATATACTTATCTGAGATTACATATCATATCAATGATCACACAGAAGATCCCCAAACACTTTGCATTCATATAATCTTTCTTGGTTAAAGATTTATACAATTACTAGTTAATCATCCTATTACATCTGTATGTCTAGTATTATCCCCAGTTTGCAAACAAAGAAAGAATCAGGAGGTCAGGTGGATTTTCCAAGGAAACAGGCATAAAAGTATGAATACCTCCTTCTTGGGTGCAATTTAGAAGTAAGATTATAATAAGTTAAATAGAACATGAGTGTTTGTTTGTTTAAATGTATACCCTGCCCTTCCCCGTAGGCTTGGGGCACCTGTTTTCAGCCCTTAACATTATATGAAGGAGTCATAAGCAGGGTTCCTAGTTTTCTGTTGCAAAAAAATTAAAATTCTCTGATTAAAAAATGAAAATCTCTGTTTTTCTGTGATTAAATGTAAATGCTAGTTGACTTTCTCGTACCACAATATATATAGGTATGAGTTAGAATGCCACTTTTTATTGTAATATTTTCATTTTTATGCAATATTGCAGCTACCTGTCCCACCAACAGCCCCCCCCCCAAACAAATTGAGATCTGTGGCACCTCTCCAAATGCAGAACCCGTTTTCCCCACAGCACATACCTTTAGGTTGCTTCCCCTCCACTGCTCTGCGCTTGCTGTCTCCTCCCACCAACCTGGTTCCAGACTGCTCTGCCAGCCAGAAAGGGGGACCATATAGAGGCTAGCACTTGGGGAAGCTGCTATGGGCCCATTTAGGCCCACCTCCTTTCCCCTCTTCTCAAGGTCGAGAAGACCTGACCACCCCAATTCATAGTGCCTCTACCCCCGCCCAACCCACAGGTCTATGGCACCCCTCCAAATACAGAGCCCCTGCCCCTTCACAGCACACGCCTTCAGGTTGCTTCCCCTTAGCTCCACTCTGTGTTCTCGCTGCCCCACGCTTACTGTGTCCTCCACCCAAACCTGTACATTTTTTGCCATTTTCGGCAAAATTCTCTGGAAAAAGGTAAAATCTGTTTTTCTCTCATTTTCCATCGCAAAGAGAAAACTAGGAACTCTGGTTATAAGAGATTTCATTTATTAAGAAGGCACAAATTACTTAATACAGTATCTGGCGTGTATGATAAAAAAAAATAAAAAATAGGTTTGTTACAGAGGAGAAGAAATACCATGACTTGTAAGAACTGATAAGTAGCGATATGATTGCAAATTCATGGTTAAGTGCTAACAGAATGATCTATGAAGGTGATGTCTAATAAGGAATCACAAAAGTTACCATACGTTGATTTCCAGGCGTCTAACGTTTGTGATTTAAGAGACCTCTCCTTCATGAACTATTCTGCCAGCACTTGCCTATGAATTTTCAATGAAAACATAAAACTACTTCTAACTTCTTATAAATCTAATCTAGAGCATTTTGTAGGATGAAATGCCAGATAAAATTCACATGCAGACATAGGAAGATTACGATACTTCAATTGATACAGAGTTCTCTCACTAAATATTTTTTGTAGTAAAGTGTTTTATTTTGCTTCTCAAGTTGATATTATTTTTCACTTTCAAAATTTTAATTTTGTTAATGTCAGTAATTAATTAAATTATAAAGTCAAGGTTCATTTTACTTGCCCCTCCTCTCTCATGAAAAGTTTTTCCATTTATGTCAGGATAACCTGACCATTCTCTCTGTAGAGTAGAAAAAAGGCCATTTTAAAATCAATTTGTTGGATTTGTTCTATGCTTATGCAGAAAGAGGGCTGATAATATATCCCAAAGTCTTCTCATCCCTTTGATTTTTACAATAAGAGCAGTTTCTTCTCCTCTAAAAGCTCATTCTAGCTTCTAATTTTCTTAACCCTTACATCATGTACTGCAAAATACATTAATTGTGGTATTTAGAAAGTGACTTCAGCTTACAGGTCATACCAGTTTGAGTATGTTTGTCTGATTTTCCTCTCCTAAAAATGCCAGAAACCATAAGTGAATCAAATGAAAGATATTGTAGGTGATTTGTCTTTTTCAGTGTTTCATGCCAGCTATACTAATTAACCCAACATCACTGTTACCTTTGCACAGCCATAGCCCTAACATAAGTAATATCTAAGAGTTGGCATCTCTTAACAAAACTGACCTTTTGTTTACATTTTTATACTAATCACTTTAACTGACCTTTCAATAGAATTGAATTATTTGTTTTTGCAGTGACCTACTCTCTACTGTCTGAATATTAAATGTGTTTGTTTTCCTAGAGGGCTAGAGATCACTGGACAAAAAGGTTCAGCAGGAGAGAGTGAAATAAAAAGAGGTTGTGAGTCTTTAACCTTGAGCCTGAAATGAATGTGAACTCAAGATACTTGGCTTATATGAAGCCGGGTAAACATTCGAGTATAAGCCCATATACTACCAATATTATTGGTATTACACCTGTTGATCTTAAAACAGGTCCTGTGTATTTCAACTATACTGTTGTACTTGGAGTGAGATTCTCTACTTAATCTTTTTTCTCCTGATGGGGTTAAAAATCTGCAGGATCTAAAAATTGTACTTATCTTTTATTTTTCTTACTTGATACAACATTTAAGTCTAACTTTCAGAGTGGGACGAAACTGAAGCATTTTTTTATTACAGCTACAGAGAAGAAAGAAGTGGAAACTTAAAGCCATGTCAAAATGTCCTGAAGTGTTGTCCCCACAGTCTTCGTTAAAAGCAGTTCATTTTTTCTGTTGTCTCCATAACTGTGAGAAAAGGGAGCTGTATCTCATTGTTTGTCTTCCCTTGACATTGTCAGTTTCATAATGAATTCTATTACATTAACTCCATGTAGACCATTCCTAGATGTTGTCCACATCAGATGTGTCCCCACTTTTGCACACTGCACAACAGAAAAACAGTTTATGGAAAGTATCATAGTGTCATTCCAAGTTTAAAGAATATAGTCTGGCAATATGAACAACCATGTAAAAACAAACATGCACCCACCACAGCAGCAATCCGGCCCGGTTTGGGTGAGGAAGCTGCCACAGACACAGTTCTGACTGGGTCGGGCTGTGGAACAAGCATTCACATGGCTGGGACCCTGGAGCCCAGCACTCCACCCCCACTATGTCAGGCAGCCATGGCAGCCTATGATGGCCACCATGGCAGACCCAGCCCAGGTCAATGGGAGCAGATGTGCGAACATGCTCTGGCCCACTTTGCCCTGATTGGATTGACACTAGTCTGAGCTGTTGTGACTTGGACCATTTGCTGAAGTGAGAGCCCAGGCTAACTGCCAACATGCCCGGGGTCAGTCCGAGTGAACATCTGGTGAACCGATAACACACGTGACAGTGGCCCATGGGCCAAAGCGGGCCAGAGTAGGTTACTTTCATGTTTGTTTTTCCCTATCATGTTTACATACACAAGTGTCAATTCAACAAAACATGTAAGCTTTATGCTTACTTTTAAGCTTGATCTTTCCCTAAGTTTAAAATTTTGTTTTAGATTTTAAAAGTGTTTACTGTGGCAGCTCCTTAATGTGCAGACCTGCTTCGCGTGTTTAGTCATATTTATCTGCTGATTTTAATGTCAAGTAAGTTAACATTTTTTCCCTTCCACTCACACAATTGAGTTGGTGCTATTGGAATAGAAAGGTAGTTTGTATTGTCACCCACACATCATTAATAGACCTTTAGCTACATTCCTACTGCAAAATCCTCATTCTTAGAGATGACGGACAAGCCAGAAAGAACACAGACTGACTTTAGATACCAGCCTGAACTTGCTGTGCTAACAGTCTGAAAAATAAAATAGATTTATTTTTAATTTAAGTGAAATAAAAGTCATGGGGTGACAAAAAGGGAGCCAGTATCTCTTTCATAATTCAACAGCATTTTTCAAAGGCCTACTTTTAATGTTTTTCAAAAATATTATATTTGTGCCTCAATAGTTTTGTCAGTTTTAATTCTAGGAGGATCTTTAAAGCACAACAAGATGAACCATTGTTTGATAGGAACTGAGTCCAGTCTGTTGTTTTTCTTCTTGGATAGTTTATTACTCTTACCTAAAGATAACCAAGGAATTGCATTCCTAAAATTTTGCTGGTTGTGGCCAGTCAGATTACAGACCCTTGACTTTATTATTATTAGCAAGCATTTATATAGCGCCAGCAATGTACCTGTTGCTTTACAAAGTAATGGAATAGACACGGTCCCTGCCCTAGGGCTAACAATCTGGGACTTCAATTTGCCAGCACTTTTTCTGCCAGCACTTACAATTTGAGACTTCATGACAAAATAAAGGAGCAGCTGACTCCGATCCAACAAGCCACACTCATGGTGCAATACTCCATCCATTGAAGTCAGTGGTAAAACTCGCATTGACTATTAAAGTGAAGAATCGCTTTCCAGGCAAAACTCCAACAGACATCCCAGCTTTATTATGGAATGCAGAATTGGGCACATGGTATTTAAAATAATATGAAGTCTATGCATACTATGTGTACTATTTTCTTTAGTGTCTGTTCCTGCATTTCTTACTTGAACTAAATTTTGATTGATCTCTGTGAGAGTTTTGCCTCATTAAGGGCTTGTGACTCTTATTTGAATTTGAAAATCTGTTCCTCCTTTAGCTAACCTATAAAGATTTAAGTGCATATTATTAGAATGTTAACAAAAATTTTGCCTGGGCATATGCAGCCTAATCAAGCCCAGTTCAAAATCAAGCCAATTTACTTCACCTTCAGAAAAATGTCCACCTAACAGAGTAGAGACTCCGTATTCTAAATTAAAACTGGCTATATTCAAGAAAATGAGTAAGCTTTTAACACTAATAGATAGGCTACCCAGGCTGCTGTAACTAAATTATAAGATTATTATTATAAATTATGAGTGAAAATTAGTTTTTCTCATCCTGCTTTCCACTTGATCAGGTTACAAAACTAGGGCATACCACTGCTCAGTTCAGTTAGTCTGTAAAAGCAGGAGCTCTGCAGAACAGGTTTTAGATTCTGATTTTTGGCAGCTGCAGTATAGCTTTGATGTCACACACACTCAAACATCGGGTAATTTCAGACGTGATGGGCCTGGAGGCCCGCCACGCTGAACCACGGACAGGGATCCGTTGCGGATTCCGGTCAGGAATCAAGCTGGCCGTCCTTTCGACATGCCGTCCTGATTCTGGAGGGGGATTGGGGAGGGGGAGGGGCTGTGTGAGGAGGGGGCGGGGCTGCGTGGCGCAATATGCAGCTGCACAGCCCCACCCCCCTTGCACTCCCCCAGCTGCCTGCCCTCTGGGAGATGGGCAGGTGCAGCAGCCACTCTGGCTGCTGCGCCCGATCCCGTCCCGTGGCCGAGACCACGATCCGGGCCGGCTGAAGGTAACAGACATTACCTTTGGCCGATCCCAGATCGTGGCCAATCCAACCACAGTTGGGGCCCAATCCCACCATGATTCTGGACCTCCGGGCAGCCGGAGGTCCAGAATCATGGTCATTGAGATTCCTGCCAGGGATTCACTGGGGTGAACATCTGGAGGGAACCCCAACAGACGTTATGGGAGAAATGGCCACCACAGGGGATTCACTGTAGTTGACCATTGTCTCGTAATGTCTAAAATTACCCATCATCACACGGCACAGCTTTTCTCCTTCTGCTCAAGCAATGCTCAGAGGTCCATGAAAGCTAGGCAGTTCTGTGCTGCTCTGCTAGTCTATGCCTCTCCTTCATTTCTGAAACACATGGTCAAAGTAGGGAATCCAGTCACATGAACATTCTGGGACTTTTGCCCCCTGCTCTTAGCATGTGTCCTTGAAAGAGCAGGAGCCTCATGGAATACTGGTGTGCGGACTGTGTGAAGGATACTTAATTGCGGCCGGTAGGCCTTTTACCTGCTACGTTCAGAATTGGAGAAATGTGACCGATATGTAGTTCCCAAACTTTTTGTCGGCATGACCCCATTTTAAGACTTAAATACAATCCTATGACCAAAGACAACAGCAAACATTTAAAGTATATCAACTATTTGGGGGTCAACTGTGAAACCCCCCCCATTCACATAATATGTGACCCCCCTCCCCCTCCATTTGAAGTTTTGACTCATAGTTTGTAAACCTCTGTGATAGATATTCATAAATTAGGGGAGGATTAAGGAAAGTAAATGTAAATCAGTTTCCAGTATTGTACAGTAGTCCTCCGGTATTGTCTGTTATTCGTTAGGCCTACAGTTAGGACATTGAAAAATGGACAGGTTCCCAATTGCCACAGTACTAGGTGCAGCATTTTTTTATCAAATACATCAAATACAAGGACATGTGCAGCTCCACCGAATGGGGCAGCAATACACACACGTACGTACATGCTTGCTAACAAGTATACTTCAGACTCTCGTGGAGGAGTTTGCATAATGCCCACCTGCACCATTTCTGCCTCAAGCCTGTGCCATTGGTGTCTCATTCTTATAAGTACTAACATTTCTATCATAAATGAAGAGAAAAATAAAAAGACTAGAATTCATACTTAGGGTGAAAACAAACAAGACAGGGGTGAGCCAGACCCCCATGTTACCCCAGGAAGAGTCACTGCAGCTTGCCACTCCTCAGGTCGGCGAGGATGACAGTTCAAATGAGCAACCCCCCCAGTGGAATCCATGCAGGGGGCTGCCATCACAAGTCCCTCCATTCCACGGGTCAGCCAAGGAGCCGTCCACATGGGACAGGACTCCAAGACTCCTGTTGCCTTTCAGGATCGGACCCCAGGGGGAGCTTCTGCCAAAACACTGTTGGGAGGGGCCAGGAGAAGAATACTAGCCAGCCTGCCAAACAGCTGATGGGGAGCCTGGATGAATCCCCCCCCCCCATCAACTGTTTGGCATACACACCCAAGCCGGGTAAGGGCGCTCCTCCTGACACCCAGCCCCCATCAGCTGTTTGGTGGCTTGGGTGAGTGTGCTCTTCCAGACCCAGCCCTGGGACCTCACCTCACGGCCAGGCTGGGTGGGGCCTAATGGACAGGAGCATGCACATTAGCCTGGATTAGCCCAGCTGGGCCAGTCTTAGCCCAGGCTGTGTCACCAGCCTTCTCCGGACAACAAGTCCCATAGCAGCTGGTTGGCTACCCCAAGGTGGAAGTGGGCAAACATCTGGCAGCCACCAAACTGATGAGCAGGTGACTTGCAGGTTAATGTCTTGTTTGTTTTCACCCTTAGTTGTTAAACATTTGCCAATGGACCATATTTTTGCCATTCTGTTTTTTCCTCTCTGACTTTACCCCTCAATAAGTTCTGTTTTTTCTCAGTAGTAGCATGAAGTGCAACATCTCACTACTTTTCAGAACTGATGGATTTGACAACATGATAAAAACTAGCAGCCTCCCCTTTCTCCCTTTCCCAGAGCACTGAGTGACCATCCGTCTCTTCTGCTTCATACCGGCAGAGCAAGTTCGCACTGCCTCAAAAGCCTAGTTACTGATTCCTATAGCTTCCTTTCCCCTGGGTTCTTTTGGGTTGGTGACTGAAGACAAATGATTTTGGCATAATAAACTGATATAATTTAAGGACTGCAGATATGGCATGAGACGTATAGCTTTCAGAATTTTACTTTATGCACAGTATTCACAACTGAGATACAGAAAATGGAAGAATTTGCTGTTTAGTAAAACAATTCTATGCAACTCAGCAATCATGACATTATTTTATAGATGATATTTATATTTAATATTAAGAAGTTAAAACAAATGGCTAGAACAGTGGGTCTATACTCGATTGTTTACCTCACATATGCATGAAGAAAAAAAAAGTTGGATCAACAATTACATGTTCACATTACCCAGGCTTCCAAGTGTAGTTGTTGTGTGCCAGTTATCTGTGTTCATGTGGTAACTGTGACCCTTTTTTCTGTAGTAGCATGGTTTTGCCTAGTATTTTGTCTGCTTGGCTTTTTGTGCTCCTGGCTGCCCTCATTTAGATTTTGCTTTTATAAAATTTCTACTTTTTCCGTTCTTATGTGGCTCCTATGTTTGTCTCTCATACCAACCTCTCCAACTGTGTCTGTGTTTTGTGCTTTCCTGTTTGTGAAGTGTGATATGTTATTTGTTGTATTCGTTATTATAGAAATGAGACTTTTTTTTTGTTTAAAAAAAAAAAAAGCCTTCTTAACTCACTGCAAAACTATCAACATGCATGGTTCTACATTTGCATTAAAATTAACTTGGCTTGTCTTTTACTAGGGATGTGCCACATGGGTGGACTTTTGCTTTCTTTAACCAATGCTTCCCATCAGTTCTTTGATGGCTTTAAACTCAATTTATTTTAATATTGCAGTTGATACAGCTACTCAAAATGCACAAAACTGAGCCACCCGTTTATGCATATAACATCCAGAGACTATGGACGTCAGCTGCCTGCTCTGCCCTAACCATACGCTATATTTTTCAAGACATATTCTCTAGCGCAATCATGTTTTGGAAAGGTTTTTACCTTTGACATATCTTTTCTTTTTTTCCAGATCCGCGTCGTGAAGGCATTCCGTAGCTCTCTCTATGAAGGTTTAGAAAAACCAGAATCTAGAACCTCCATTCACAACTTCATGACTCATCCTGAATTTAGGATAGAAGATTCCCAACCCCACATTCCCCTCATTGATGACACGGACCTAGAAGAAGACCCTGCTCTCAAGCAAAATTCTAGTCCACCATCCTCACTGAACAAAAACAACAGTGCTATCGACAGTGGAATAAATCTTACAACTGACACCAGTAAATCAGCTACCTCTTCTAGTCCAGGAAGCCCAATACATAGACTGGAGACATCACTTTAGCTGAAAATGTCACTGCAAAAAAATAAAATAAAAATAAACACAGAAAACAAAAAAGATGTATAAACCTTGCTGGCTGAGAAGCTGTTTGAACTCTTATTCACTTCAAGACAAGTGAATGAATCGCTGATCACAGTTGTTTGGGGGAAAGAATGAATGGCTAAGTTACATACCCCCTCTTACTCCCAAACAAAAAAACCCTCCTGCATGAATGTACTGTACACTTCCAGCCCTCCTTTCTTTGTTTTTTTTTTTCTTAAGCAGGAACTGCAGAGGACTTCTTTGAGGCTATTTATCCAATTCACTGGTCTGTGAGTTTTTTGAAATGCTTGTGTGGCATGGACTCAATTGTATAGATTAATTTAAATAACTTTTTTGAATTTTCAAAGCTTAACTTGCACAGTAGATTTGCACCAGTTGGACAGAGGACCTTAATAAGCATTTATGAGACTATAAATAGAGATATATACATATAAATATATCCATAATTAACTATATATATATATATATATATATATATATAGTTTCTATGTTGGCATGTTGCCTTGTTTCTGCTCAAATTGCTCTGACTATTTTAACTTATTTATGTCCTAAAAAAAGAATGTAATTTGTTTACAAACCTGTAGATAATATCCTTAACTATTTGTAGGATTAAGAAACACTTCCTGCCGAGATAGTGTAAAAATGGCTCAGCTCATTGGAAACTTCTGTAATATTGCACCCTGGATGTTTTATTACAATTGTGTTCTGATTTTTGCCTGCTACTTTTTTTGTTAAATAATGTAGATACTGCTAGCAAATAACAAAAGAAGCCAAAATATAACATATTGGATGTAGCATTGTGATCCTATATACAGGGCGATGAAACAGAAAGGCTTCCTTTGATCAGGTTCTCTTTTTTTAATAAATTGTTTGAACTTGTTTTGGTGCAACACTCAATGATGAGGCCATTCCATTATTTAAGTGTGTTGCAATGGCTTCTTAAAAGTATTTTTTAAAACAATAAAGCTCAGTGGAGTTTCCGAATAACAGTTGAAAAATAAGTTATATTTGGCTTTGTGGGTATCAAGATCAAATTACTGTTGAACTATTGTGATATACTGTGTTGATTATTTTCCATTAGTAACTTAGAAATTTATTTCCTTATTAGTTGCAGAGTATGGGCTGTTGGCATTTTGGATGAGAATCATTTTGGTTTGTTGCTTTGAATTTTTAAAAGAAAAATTATATCATTTTCTGCACTATCTAGATCTGAATGAAACTTTATGAAGTGTATATTGAGATGTGCTTTGTGTGATTTTTTTTTTTTTTTTAACCAAGCTTGTCTTCCTGTAGTCACAAAATATATTGTAGCAAATTAACAAATGTTGTTCTACCTATGTATTGAACTTTCTATAAGGAAAGCCATTTTGAAAACCTGCAGTATCATTCACGGGTGAGAATTTTATTTATTTTTTCAAGATGGTAACAGCCCTCATAACTTATCATCTTATATAATTGCTATGTCAACCACTTGAATGCTAAGCACTTTGTGGGTCACAGATTTTTCATAAATAACTTTTGTATTCAATACAAAGTTTGCTTTGAGACTTTTAAGCATACAATCTTTTCCATAAACCTGTACAGTGCAAAAGACATTTTGAATAACAAGATCAATTATGCCAGGTGTGTTGAAGAACACACTCGCATTAGCTTGATAACTTGATTTGTTGTGGTATTGCCAGTTGATTTCAAGTTGGCTAATAATAATGAGGTGGGTTTCTGTAGTCACAAAACCTATTCCAAGTCAGAGAATTCTTCAAACAAGACTAGACTCCTGGCCAAGCAGAAGATTGAAATGACTAAATGTTTTTCATGAGATGTCAGGACTATTCTGCCAGGTAAAGCTCTAATCAGCCTGAATTACCAGCTTCTGGACTTTTTGTAGAAGCTTGAATGTTTTTTGGCTCCAACCCATAGCTCTCTCTTTGATCCAAACTTTTCACTGAACAGCAGGTCTTTCAAGGCTTACACAACTCTGCTTTCAACAGGTAGCATTATCCATTCCTTAACAGTAAGAACTGGCATGGAAAAAACCAAACATCAAATATAGCTACTTCTTAGCTTCAAAGCAATTGAAAGTTAGTCAGGATTGTTCTTTTCATTGTAAATATGAGGATAAACCTTTGTATATCAAGTGTTGGGATTTATGGCCTATTTGGGATACCAGGTTCAGAAAAGAATGATATCCAATCAATATACAGGAAAAAGCTTCTAGCTTTGGACTTGAGCATCTAGTCACTACTGGAACATTGTTTATTTTCATCATCTTAACACTGATGATTTGCCTTTTCCCCCCCAAGCTATTTTTCTTAGATTCTTTCCTCTTTCATTGGTTTTCATTTTTGTGTTGTCATACACCTCCTTGATACAAATAGAATACCATTTGCAGACTTGAAAACTGTTTAAAATAAATGACAATGCATTCTATGTGTATATATAGTAAAACGTTTATAAACTGTGATACATAGAAACCTTCGGCTTCTGTGAGCAGAGACTGTGCTTTATGTATATGATAAATGATAAGACTTTTTTAAAAAGCAGACTAGTTATAATGACCTTTCAACTACAAGTTGTGCATCACATTTCTTTTCTTTATTGCCTGGCCTCTCTATGATGGGAACAATGGATCAAAAAAACAAAATGATCAATATATTGAAACTCACTGCAATACATAAATGCTTGCTCTACGTACTGTACCTAGCAGCATGACAATTGTGGAAAACAATACAGTGGTACATTTGGCAATCCATCCCAATAGGGGTTATTACTATATGTTCATTCATCTGTTTTTATGAATTTTTTAATCTAGACAATAATTGTAAATAAAGAACTTACTGTCTCTGTTCATTTAATACTATGCAAAAGGTTATGCTTTCTATTGTTATTCTTATTCCTACAGTGTGATGCTGGAATGTTTGTGGTTTCAAAAAAGACAAAAGTAAGTAAAATATGTGATGTAGATTATTTTATAATTTGAAAGAAAATGATAAAGTTTTACTCTTGCTGCTTACTGTCTCATAGATATCTCCTGGCAGGAGCACAAGTGGAAAATAAAAAAAAATAATAAATTCACAAAGCAGCATGAACAATAATGGTCTGAACTTAACATCCTTCTTTATTTTCATTTTAAGTCACTATAACATTGCAATTGTAATCCACAGGTGTAGTTAATGCAACGCATAGCTAAATATTTGTAGGAGTTATTACCATTAGATGATTCTGGACAGAATACATACTTTATTATGCTGCACATCCGTTACTCACCATAGACTTACTTACACCACACGTGACCATGACTAGTTAGATCAAATTTTCCATTCAAGTCTGCTGTAATTGAGCAATTGCAGAGATTGTACTGAGTAGGAGACTGGTCTGCTTTGATTGCACTCTTGGGAGCATGTAAAGATATTTGAAGGTGGTAGGAACTGCAGGTAAGGGGAAGGAACAGAATACAGTGGGTTGAACTATAAAAATATAGAAATAATTCACTTGACAGGCATAAGACTACTCACCAGACTGGGATTTACAATGGGGGAGGAAGCCCACAGCTGTGACATGCCACTTTCAGGTAAAAAAATATACTAGCCAGAGGCAAGCAGCCTTAATCTTGGTATGCATGGCTTCTGTATTTGGGTGGGATTCGATGTAGTTTGCATTCAGCAATGTATTGAATTTATATATCTGCATAAGTGAGGTGAGATTTCCTACCATGTCCACCATTCTTATTACAGCATTTCTTCACTCCTTTGATGTCAAGCATACTATCAACAAGCACCATTGCTGTTCCTCTCCAGAATTTTGTTTATCTCCCTTTAGAAAAGTAGCCCTCAATCTTTGTGGGAATGTCCATTTTTGGATCCAGATCCCAGGCCTGTTCTCAGCTAAGAGTTGTAATGTTGTTTCACATCCTGCTTTTTAGTTTAATGCTCGAGACCAACACAATACAGCAATCTTCATGAAGTATCATATTTTGCACAAATTCTAGCATCATCTGACTGCACAAGGAGACACTCTAAGATAACTATTTTCTCAATTTGTTGATATTAGTCATATTTTCAAACTATGCAACTCTTAATAGTTTGTCGCTGTCAATAATCTGTCATCAGTGACATGTCATTTCTGAAGTTCATCATTGAAACTGGACATATGAAGTCATCCAGTAGTGAGGTATGGATTAATGCAGATTTATCGTTCACATTGTTAGATGTTTGGGTATCAAACCTCTACTAGATATAAAATGTTCCAGATAAGTAATTGCCCTTCATCCGTGCTTTTAAAGTAATACGTTGCCTCCTTTGCCTTTCATAATGAAAATGAACATTGTAAATGAGGAAACCATGGGTAAAACAAACGAGACAGTAGCCAACATTTGCTGATATTAGCCCGCGATTCACCTGCCCATCTGTTCATTGGGTGCCAAATGTTCACCCACTTCTTCCACAGGGCAGGCAACTGGATGCTACCCAATGCATCATCTGTAAAAGGTGGCTGATGCAGCACAAGCTAAGGCTGGCCCAACTGGACTAATCCAGGCTAATGTGTGCCTTCCCATCTGTTAGGTCCTATGCAGCCCCTGCGCATGGGTAAGTCCTCCAGCACCATGGACAAATGCCATGATGTTGGCAAGGATCTGGCTGCCTGACAGCTGATGACATGGGCTGAGAGTGAGCAGAGCCCCCCCCCCAGCCACCTGTTGGATGATGGCATGGCCGGGAGAAGCTGCCACAGGGAGGGAGAGACCAAGGGAGATCACCCTTGTCCAGGGTTGTAGGTCCCAGAGTCGAGCCCAGCCTCATGTGGCCCCTCCCTTCTTGTGTCTCTCCCCACATGGCAGTGGGACCCACTCCTGGAGCAGCAGTGGTGGTGAACCCGGGCACGCAGCATGTGTCATGGTGCCGCATCTGCCCTTGAGTTAAGTTGGGTCCTGCCACTCCTGGGCAACAGGGACCAGCCTACAAGGTGCTCTCCAGGTACAGTTCTGCCCGAACAGAGCCACTGGTTTCCCTGCACCACAAACACTGGCTGGGATGACAGTGCTATGTACAACCCCAGAAAATCGCTGCAGCCGAGTCTAGCAGCGATCTGCTGCCACTGGCTGCTTTTCACAGACCCAAACCTGTTACTGAAGGGTGCTGCTCCTCAGTCCAAGTCTGACTGTGTGTTCAGTTCTTTGGCCCAACCTGGGGCATGGGGGCAGTGTGTCAGCTGCCAGAAGGCTACATGTGTGTTCCTCTCTCCATGCCAGCTCAATGGGCTGTGTTGCCACTCCATGGGTTGGGCAGGAGATCTGACTTGCTGTTGTTTCATATATTTTCACATATTAGGGCTACTCCAAATAGTAGTAGTAGTAGTAGTAGTAGTAATAGTAATAATAATAATAATAATAATAATAATAATAATCTCTTGAGTATTCTCCAAGGATCTGGACCACTTCTCAGACCCTCAGCAAATACTTTGCCGAGTTCCAAGGCGGGGGGGGGGGCAGGGTTGCAGTAATTATAATTAACAGGGACCTGGGGGCCTAGCAGGGGGGCCTGGGGTGGGTTAGAGTGCTTAGGGCAAGTGAGGGGCCTAACAGGGGGGTTATGGGTGGTTTAATTTCTTTCTGGATGGGGTCCAGCGCCGATGTGTAGCCTCTTCCTGGGTGGTAAGTTTGAAAATAACCCCCCCCCCACTAAGCATGCTCAGCAGGGCCTGAATGGCCCCCTCTGAGCTTGCTCAGCCCTTTTCAAATACAGCACTGGCCTGCTGATGCTGCCATCGCCATCTTTGAAAAGGGCTGAGCATGCTCAGACAGTGCCATTCAGGCCCTTCTGAGCATACTCGGGGTGTGTGTGTGTGTTCAAACTTATCAGCCATAAAGAGGCTATGCATCGGTGCTGGACCCCTCCAGAAGGCAAGTAACCCACCCGAATGTTACCACTCTTGAGAAATGTAAGCATTTTCACAACTTAAGTGAATAGTTGCATTCTTTTTAGGTAGAAATCTTCAGCCATGTGAAGTTACATCACACACATGAATTTACACTTGTGCTTACATGATCTGAGGATTTTAGGTAATGGCCTAAGACAATTGAAAGAATTAAATTCATTATTAATGCAGTGCTCACCTGAACAATCTTTGTGGAAACATGTTTTGTCAGTTGCCTGGTTTCCAGAGCATATTATGAAATACCTTTTAGCATGGCATTGAGGGATCAAAGAGTGGAATCCCAATATTACCTATCCCTTGCAAATTGATTGTGGAATATACTCAATGACAGAAGTGAAATAACAATACTAAATAATTATTATTTCAAAATGATACCAAAATGTTATTAATTTAAAATAAAATAATATTTTAAAGATGAATAATAATAATAATAAATAATAATAATAATGACTCGCTATCTGTAAAAGACCATGTAAAAGTGAGGTTGCTGCATTTTATCCAGATTTTGTAACAGCTGATTGTCTCACCTTCAAGGAAATAACATTTGCTTTACAAATTTGAATAAGTGTTGTATCTTGAATAAGCAAGTCAAAGAGATCTAAAAAGAGATTACCATTAGAACGACCAGGATGTTGCCTCACGGAAACTATGAAATATTCCATTTCAGACAAATCTTTGTATTTTAAAAGAAAAAGTTTCCCTGTCTTCCTGTGATATTTTCTGCAAATCTTTTCATCAGTCAACAACAACAAAAAATGTATACTCTCCTACTCTGCTAAAACAAACTTCCACTACAGAGGTTTCACATGAGCTGCTGAGTGACCCAGGACCATACCTGGCTGACCTGCTGACAGTCATGCCATAAAGAGAGGGAAAGGAAAGCAGAAGTTTAAAACAGAAATCAGGGAAGAATGAAAGTGTTATTATGCTAAATGGTCATTTATTAATGTAAATGAGACAAAATATTAAAAGTGTTCTCAATTCTGTTTGGTTTCACCTAGACCTAGGGTATTTTCAGACGTTACAAGATCACAGTCAATCACAGCGAACCACGGTCAATCCCGCGGTGGGGCCAAAGCGCCCTGAACGTCTGTTCTGCGGGCGCCAGATGTTCACCACAGTCAATCCCCAGCAGGGGTCAAAATCAACCATGCTTCCGGAGCTCCGACCCGAACCATCTCCGAAAGTGTGGTCAAAGCAATTCCCACTGGGAAACAAAAAAAAGTAATGTCTGGATGGCAACCACTGGCCAGAATCAAGCAAAATGATTCCCAGCTGGGGACAAAGCACGCAGCGTCGCTACCAGGCAACCAGCAACAACACAGGCCAAGGAGGGAGATTTAAAGGGCACACAGTGACAGGGGGACGTGGCGGGATGGAGCGAGGTGGAAGGGAGAGGAGAGTGGAGAGAGAGAGAGTAAGGCAGGAGGAGTAGGTGGTGGAGGTGCAGGCGGCGGCGGCGGAGGAGGAGGTGTTCATTCTGCACCTGGAGGCAGTGGAGGGACAGCAGCAGGAGCACCCAGGATGGGCCGAACCGGCGCATGCTGCTGACCCAGGGGACAAGGCACCCTGGAAATGGGCAAGGGGACCAAAGGGGGGCAGTGGTGCAGGGGCTCCAAGACGGGTGGGTGGGCCAGCAGGGGGGGAATGGAAGAGGGACATGGGGCTGTGGCAACCCGGTAACCAACCACCCCCCCCACGACCCACAGACACGGAAATGGGCCCGGGAGGCCAGGCCCCCAGAGAAGATGGCCAGAGGGCAGGAGGAGGAGCAGGAACAGGAGGGGGATGACCGTGACCCGGAGGACACCCATGGGAGACAGCTGTACCATCGAGGGGGCAATGGGAGCACAGGGAAACCCAGGACTTTATTTGGATCTGGGGGACCCTGGAGCACCAGCTGGAGCTGGCGGTCAACCAACAGAACGAGCACGTTTTCAAGGAGATCATGCAGGAAATGGAGGTGGCACGGTATCACAGGACAGTGGCCCAGTGCTGGTTGAAGGCCAAAGAGCTGAAGAGGGGGTACAAGGCTATTAAGGACAACAACCAGGGGTCTGGGCATGGAATCTGGACCGCATCCTACACATGAAGGACTCAATAGTCGCCCCATGCCTCGTGGGGAGCGCAGTATTCCAGGGCAGGGAACGAGCCAAGGTACTCCCTCCCCTCGCCACCCCCATTGAAGGCACCGGCTCCAGGAGACCGTCCCCCAAGAGGAACACCCCAGGACCTTGGGGACCAGCAGGCCGACCTCGCGCGCCAGCCCAGATAGCCCCCGGCCGAGGTCCGAAGCTGGAGGATCTGAGGCCGGCACCCTGGTCACCATCAGCCAGTGGACACAGGGGGACCTCAGCCACACCAAGGGGCCAGACTCAGTGGGCTCCAAGACCGACATAGAGAGTAAGCAGATGGGTGGGATGGGACACGGAGCGGGGGGGAAAGCCCAGGGGGGGAGGCACACAGATCATGGGCCCGCCCTCAGAAACCCCCTGACACCCCAGACCCCAAGGGAGGGGCCCAGGGGCTGCCGGAGGACATGGACCACCAACCCCCACCCACCCCTCCCCATTCTCACACAGGTCGTGGCACGTCCCAGCACCTGTGACAGCCTGGTGAGGGGGATGGAGGAGAGCAGCCCCAGGAGCAACCAGAGGCCCTAGGTGAGGCAATGCGACATGGGGGGGAGGGGAGGCCAAAGAGAACTCATGACATATATAAGTCTTACCTCCCATCCCACAATTCTTCTGTTATTTCAATCCATAGAATGCAAACATGCAAATCATCTCATAATGGATGAAGGCAGATTACTGTTGATGCCACAAAGCTAAGAGAAATCTGAGATATTGACCTGTCTGTTTCAATAGACAACTTTGTGATTAATTGGTTTGTTGTGGGGGAAGTTGGAAGTGGGAAATGACTCCTTAAAATGTGAATACCAGAGAGATGGCAAGGTTATCTACATTTTAGAATGTTGTTTTGTTCAATAACAGAGAGTAAATGTTTTCAGAAGACATGTCAGACTCACAGCAGAGAAAGATTTATTAGTTGTTCACCTATGTAGAACCTGGCTGAAAGCAGTACCCCATGTTGTTTTTCATTTTTCATTATCGTTTTCATTATTAAAATGTGTTATTTTTGTTTTTGTTAATAACGCAATGTTGTTTTTCGTTATCATTATCATTGTCGTTATCAGTATCAGTACTGATTTTAAAATAATGTGTGTGTGTGTGTGTATTTTTACACAGAATCTAAGCTAAACCTAACCTATGTATAATACAAAATATTCCTATCCTATAATCCTAATATATACAACAAAACAGCCTAGTATCTAAATATTTAATCTCTCTCTATATACACAACTAATATCTATATCTATATAATATATGGACAGGGGGAGACAGACAGGGGAAAGGAAAAGGAAAACTCATAGGTACATCCACTATCTCTAATCTATCTCTATCATCTAATACACACACACACATATCTATATCTATATCTAGAGAGAGAGAGAGAGAGAGAGAGAGAGAGAGAGACTACCTATAGTATTTATATATATGTACAGGGGGAGATAGGCAGGGTAAGGTAAAATGTAAGGGTAAGGAATAAGGATTGGGAAGGTAAGGTGATAGGGATATATATGGGAGGATTTTTAGTGCAAATACCAGCAGATTCTGCAAATGCACCCTGACAGAGGAATAGCTAACACAGAACCAGAGTCAAGAAGCCCAGCCCTGCAGTCTAAAGTGTTGCAGTGCCCTCCCCCAGAACTCCTTTAATTGGTTCTGGGAGGCAGGAGGCATTGAGCAATCACAGGGTGCCATTCAACTGTGTGGGACCTGCTTCCGCTGCTCATTGGCCAGCAATTACATCCATCAGGTTCTTCCCCTCCCATCACAGGCCTAGTTCAAGTATTCAGCACTGTTTCTGGCTCCAAGATGTCTGCTCTCTGCTCCCCTTGCCACATATCTCTCCAAAAATCACCTGTCAGGCTGCTAGGCAATAATGAAATCAATAACAACTTTAATTATCGTTATTGATTTCGTTATTATTTGTTGTCATTTTTGTTATTGCAATAACAATAACAAAAACAACAAATTTTGTTTTTGTTATTGATAAAACAATAATGACATGCATTCCCGTAAAGGATTCCTGGAATAACACACAATGAAACAATTGCAACACACGTTTTTCTAGATGCTTATGAGACACTCATTTTATTTAGAGATCTTTTTCTCCATTGTCTCTTAAGGCCTCATTGCCTTCAGTACATTTTGTTCTTGTGGGCACCTGGGGCTGGTCTACACAGAGCTGTACACTACGTGAATTCCATGTCCACAACTGAAACTACTTGTAGAGGAATCAAGGAAACTGGAGAACTATAGATCACATCATCTGCAGTATGGTCTAAAAAATGTGACCAAAAAAAGCAAAGGCTGATGGCAAGATGACTGATGTCAAGGGTGAACAAAATTCCCAAGCCCAAAAGCTATATACCAAGATTTTCATATAATTGAGAACCACAAAACACTTTGGCTTTCCCCTGAACCTGGAGATAAACCAGCATGGCTTCCCCCAACCCACTACCCATCTCATCAAAGCTCTGACTCCCAAACAGTCTGGCATATTCAGGCAGTGGCAATAGGAACTCAGGGCATATGGCTCCTGTTCTCAGAGCCCCCAATGGGCTCTGGTGGCAGCAGTAGTGGAAACAGTGGCTTGCCTTCTCTTTCTTCATGGGCAAGCCCCAGGGAGCCACTTGTCAGCGCACCCCCCAAAGATGACACGACACCAAAATTGGATTTAAAACAGCTGCACTCTTTATTCAGATTAGATATTATGTCTGAATTGTAATGGTGGGAGCAATTCGCTCCAGTAGATTGGGTCCAGCACCCATAATGAAGCACATAACTATGGGTGATTTCAGACATTACGTGGTCCCGATTCACCACAGTGGATTCCCAGCGGGGGTAGACAGATCAACCACCCCTCATGGTCAAAGAAAGCCCTGAACAGACATGATGGGACCGGAACCACGGCAGGGAATCGGACCACCAGACCACGGCCCGGGGCAATGCAACAGACATTATGCCGATCCCAGGCTGGGCCGTGGTCAAAGCACTCGGAAGGCGCCGGGGTGGCTCGTCCCGGCTGCTATCGTGTGCCCTTTAAATCTCCCTCCTCGGTCTGTGTTGTTGCTGGTTGCCTGGCAGTGATGTTGCATGCTTTGTCCCTGACTGAGAATCATTTTCTTTGGTTCCAGCCGGTGGTTGCAATTCAGACATTACTTTTTTTTGTTTCCCATTGAGAATCTCTTTGACCACACTTTCAGAGATGGTCCGGGCCGGAGCTCCGGAAGCGTGGTTGATTTTGACCCCATGTGGGTATTGACTGTGGTGAACATCTGGCGCCGCCGAACAGACATGCAGAGCGCTTTGGCCCTGCCGCGGAATTGACCGTGGTTCACTGTGGTTGAGCATGATCTTGTAATGTCTGAAATCACCCTAAAACTCAGGAATTGTCCCATTATCCCATCAGGTACCAATCCCTCTTAACTTTACTAAACGTCTCCTCCTCCCGCTACTGAGTTCATGGGAGGGGGACCAGGGCCCGTGTGGGCTGGAGGAAGGAGGATAGTGCCCTCAAGCCAGGGACAGTACATATCCCTACAGCCCTCGTGGTCACTTCTCCCAAGGGGTTGACTCCACCGCTTGCCATACCCTGCCATTGCGACTGGGATCCCCTCATCTCTTATGGAGATGCCCCAATCAAAATTCTAACCTATCTAACTCAGGTACTAGACCCCTGCCACTTAGGGACTGCCAGGACCTCCTGGACAGGCCTGACCCCCACCTACACAATACCCACTATGACTTCTCTCAGCTTCTCCTTTAAAGCTGCCAGGTACCACTCATTCCCCGTGGGTGACAAGTGAACACCATCAGCTCTGTAAAGCTCCACCCTCTTATGTGTGATGGCTTGATGGGGAAAAAGAATATCTCCAAAATAGTGGTGCAGATACCCATTTTAGTTATGGGTATTATTTGGTTATTCAGAGGGGTACCTGAAAATGCAAATAATACCCACAAATAATAAATGTAGTACATGTTTCAGTTCTATTATATGAGTTTGGTTCATATAAGATTTGACAGATTTAGATGATTGCATGAAATAAAATTCTGTATTCCAGTGATCTCCTGAATCAGGGTCCTGTGAAATTTCTTACATTCCTGAATAAATTCATACCTAACCCTTTCGGAGAACTTTTAATAGAATATAATTTCATAGCTAGGTCTGTCTGAAACCCCCAAGTACCAAAGCAGAGGAAAACACACAAACTTTAATTATTTTCAAAGAACCAAGAGATTGTTTGGGTTGCTTCTTATTTGAATCTGACCCAATTTGCCTACTACTAATCACAATACTTTTTTTTAACAAAATACAAAGTGAAAAGGCAAGAAAGTATGTTGTTTTCAGGAATGTCCACTCAAGTTAAACTTTCAGAGCAGATTCTTCCCTATGTAGTACCGCATGTAGTTTCTCTTCAGCAAATGATGTTGCCCTCAGCAATGAGAAAGAAATCAGGAAAAAAATATTGGGAGAACAAAGCAACCTGTCTCCCATCTTTTCATGTGATGACCAATGGAAAAGTACACCGTGTGTTGAAGTATAAAGCAACAGATGTCTGGCTTGATTAGTTTCAGCTTTGAAAGCCTGAGTTGACAAAGATTATAGAAACATCTAGAGATGGGCGAACGTGGTTCAGAAGTTCGGAGTTCAGCCTGAACTCGGCCTGTTCACACGACCGAACCTGAACACGAATCTGAACATGAACTGACCGAACCGAACCCGAACGTCAAAATGACCGAACAGTTCGGTCAGTTCGGATCGCGTTCGGGTGAGTTCAGGTGGCAAAAAAAGGGTCACTGGAAGGTCAAACGTGACAGGGTGGGGTAGTCAGCTGAGGATCAGACTTCCAGGCACCAGGGGTGGAGAGGCTTGCAAGAAACAAAACTATCTGCCTCCCCCTTCCCAACACCTTCTGAGCTAGTCACTGTTCCTGAACAGCAGACATTTCAGAAGGCTCCCTCTCCCAGCATTTCCCAGTTCCCCAATCCCTTGCAATCCTCCTCCCATTTCACCAATCCAACCCATCTACCCCCATATTCTCATTCATTTATTTAGCTTAGCTTAGATAGATTTAGTGGTTATTTTTTGTTTTTACCCCTCCCTGTGTTCCCTGTGTTCAATCTTCCTTCCTCCCTCCCCCCTCCATTGAATCCTTTCC
>QEPC01011255.1:3864290-3882324 GCA_003113815.1 Sphenodon punctatus | reverse complement strand
GGGCAATGCAACAGACATTATGCCGATCCCAGGCTGGGCCGTGGTCAAAGCACTCGGAAGGCGCCGGGGTGGCTCGTCCCGGCTGCTATCGTGTGCCCTTTAAATCTCCCTCCTCGGTCTGTGTTGTTGCTGGTTGCCTGGCAGTGATGTTGCATGCTTTGTCCCTGACTGAGAATCATTTTCTTTGGTTCCGGCCGGTGGTTGCAATTCAGACATTACTTTTTTTTGTTTCCCATTGAGAATCTCTTTGACCACACTTTCAGAGATGGTCTGGGCCGGAGCTCCGGAAGCGTGGTTGATTTTGACCCCATGTGGGTATTGACTGTGGTGAACATCTGGCGCCGCCGAACAGACATGCAGAGCGCTTTGGCCCTGCCGCGGAATTGACCGTGGTTCACTGTGGTTGAGCATGATCTTGTAATGTCTGAAATCACCCTAAAACTCAGGAATTGTCCCATTATCCCATCAGGTACCAATCCCTCTTAACTTTACTAAACATCTCCTCCTCCCGCTACTGAGTTCATGGGAGGGGGACCAGGGCCCGTGTGGGCTGGAGGAAGGAGGATAGTGCCCTCAAGCCAGGGACAGTACATATCCCTGCAGCCCTCGTGGTCACTTCTCCCAAGGGGTTGACTCCACCGCTTGCCATACCCTGCCATTGCGACTGGGATCCCCTCATCTCTTATGGAGATGCCCCAATCAAAATTCTAACCTATCTAACTCAGGTACTAGACCCCTGCCACTTAGGGACTGCCAGGACCTCCTGGACAGGCCTGACCCCCACCTACACAATACCCACTATGACTTCTCTCAGCTTCTCCTTTAAAGCTGCCAGGTACCACTCATTCCCCGTGGGTGACAAGTGAACACCATCAGCTCTGTAAAGCTCCACCCTCTTATGTGTGATGGCTTGATGGGGAAAAAGAATATCTCCAAAATAGTGGTGCAGATACCCATTTTAGTTATGGGTATTATTTGGTTATTCAGAGGGGTACCTGAAAATGCAAATAATACCCACAAATAATAAATGTAGTACATGTTTCAGTTCTATTATATGAGTTTGGTTCATATAAGATTTGACAGATTTAGATGATTGCATGAAAT
Source organism: Sphenodon punctatus (assembly GCA_003113815.1). Lineage (NCBI taxonomy): Eukaryota > Metazoa > Chordata > Lepidosauria > Sphenodontia > Sphenodontidae > Sphenodon > Sphenodon punctatus. The sequence goes on along the minus strand of QEPC01011255.1, from coordinate 3,881,220 downwards.
AAAATTCTGTATTCCAGTGATCTCCTGAATCAGGGTCCTGTGAAATTTCTTACATTCCTGAATAAATTCATACCTAACCCTTTCGGAGAACTTTTAATAGAATATAATTTCATAGCTAGGTCTGTCTGAAACCCCCAAGTACCAAAGCAGAGGAAAACACACAAACTTTAATTATTTTCAAAGAACCAAGAGATTGTTTGGGTTGCTTCTTATTTGAATCTGACCCAATTTGCCTACTACTAATCACAATACTTTTTTTTAACAAAATACAAAGTGAAAAGGCAAGAAAGTATGTTGTTTTCAGGAATGTCCACTCAAGTTAAACTTTCAGAGCAGATTCTTCCCTATGTAGTACCACATGTAGTTTCTCTTCAGCAAATGATGTTGCCCTCAGCAATGAGAAAGAAATCAGGAAAAAAATATTGGGAGAACAAAGCAACCTGTCTCCCATCTTTTCATGTGATGACCAATGGAAAAGTACACCGTGTGTTGAAGTATAAAGCAACAGATGTCTGGCTTGATTAGTTTCAGCTTTGAAAGCCTGAGTTGACAAAGATTATAGAAACATCTAGAGATGGGCGAACGTGGTTCAGAAGTTCGGAGTTCAGCCTGAACTCGGCCTGTTCACACGACCGAACCTGAACGCGAATCTGAACATGAACTGACCGAACCGAACCCGAACGTCAAAATGACCGAACAGTTCGGTCAGTTCGGATCGCGTTCGGGTGAGTTCAGGTGGCAAAAAAAGGGTCACTGGAAGGTCAAACGTGACAGGGTGGGGTAGTCAGCTGAGGATCAGACTTCCAGGCACCAGGGGTGGAGAGGCTTGCAAGAAACAAAACTATCTGCCTCCCCCTTCCCAACACCTTCTGAGCTAGTCACTGTTCCTGAACAGCAGACATTTCAGAAGGCTCCCTCTCCCAGCATTTCCCAGTTCCCCAATCCCTTGCAATCCTCCTCCCATTTCACCAATCCAACCCATCTACCCCCATATTCTCATTCATTTATTTAGCTTAGCTTAGATAGATTTAGTGGTTATTTTTTGTTTTTACCCCTCCCTGTGTTCCCTGTGTTCAATCTTCCTTCCTCCCTCCCCCCTCCATTGAATCCTTTCCCTCTCCCATATATTCCATCCCAGATTCCCTTCCCTTCCCCTGTTTTTTCATTTAGAATAGGATTATTAGATTGATTTAAGTTTCATTTCAGTTTTGTACCCCTCCTTGTGTTGTTTGTGATTCCTCCCATCCCATATATATATATATATATAGGTTAGAGATAGTATATATATATATAGGTTAGAGATAGTATATATATATATAGGTTAGAGATAGTAGACAGTTGTAGGAGTTAGCTTAGTGATAGAGATAGCGTTAGTGATTTAGTTTAGTGTTTGTAGGAGTAGGTCTGTGTACTTATTAGATACTCCATTTAGTTCATAGCATTTAGAATAGTTAATAGCAGTTAGATTTCGTGTAGATAGATAGATATAATATTAGATTAAAAATTTAAATTAAAAAACCCATATAAAAACAAAAAAACAAATAAAAAACCATATAACCCCCCCCCCTAAAACCCATATAAAAACATTTCCCGAACAGCCAAACTCGAATTGAACAGCCGAACTGAACGACCGAACCCAGCGAATGAACCAAATGGCCGAACCGAACGGACAAACCAAACGCAGCCGAACCGTACGGCCGAACCCGAATCGCAATCTGTTCGCCCATCCCTAGAAATATCTTTAGAGAACAAATAATTGAAATTCCATGTTATATTAAGTGTAATTATAATATTATAGTTTGCTCTTCCCTTACTCCACAAGTTCTACATACTGTCCCACAACAGCAATGGAAATGCTGTTTTTGATAAGAGAGAGAGATACTTTTTTCATGGTATTTGTAGCCTGAAGCAAGAAAGGCAGGAAATATAATTTAAAGTTTTTTATGTTGTGAGATTTGCAGACCTCAATAATTTCAGTAGATGAGGGAAGCAGACAGGTTTTCAGGTGCTTACTTACCAAAATGAAGCCCAGAATTTTTCAAAGTTTTTAGAACATCACTCATTCATGATTTCTATAGGGAGCCCAGTCAGGACACTTTGCGTACACATTACCATTCTCTTAAGTACCTGTACGTTCAATGAAAATCAGAGCTATTGAATCAGATGTCCAGCCTCTACAAAGAGCCCAGGCCTACTGGGGGCTCGGCTCTTTGTTGCACAGCAGCTAGAAGAGGTGGGAAAGCACCAAAAATACCACATCAAATTTATGCATATTTAGTGCATATTTAACTAGCAGATATGCTAGTTGTTCAACCAGAGACAGTTTAACGTTTATCAGAAAATGTTAAATCAAGAAGTTACAGGGGTAATAGGAAGAGAACTGAAAGACAGGAGAACGCAAATGCATACATGGCAAGTGGTTGGTCTTCAAGAAGGTCCATACAGAGATAATACACTTGATCTTAGCTCATATGGACCAAACTCGGTGGAAAAGTAGCATGCAAGCTACTTTGTGAAAAGACAATCCTGGAGATTATACTAGAAAGGGGATCAGGGTCAAGAACACAAGTTTCAGGGTAAAAATGGAAGGAACACATTAACCATTTGATCACCCAGTTCCCAATATACCATTTAGCCAAATAATCCTAATTTTTCTTTTAAGGATATTGTGGGGTGAATATGTACATAACATTGCTGTTTTTGAATGCTTATAAATGTTTTTGAATTCATAGCATTGCTGTGTATGAAATCCAGCCTAGTCTGCAGAGCTAAGGGGTAGATTTTCAAAGATTAAGATAACATTTAAGCATTGGCTAAATACTGGAAATTTGGGATGTCTTTAAGGGACAGATAGTAATTCTCCATCCATTAAGTCAATGGGACCTGGGCCACTAAGTTCAATAGGTTGAAGATTGTACCTTTAACATTCTGTTGTTAAAAAGGCAAATTTCCCCTTCCTCTTTTTCAGCAGGGAGAAACACTTTAAGCAGGTATTCCAGAGGGCATGTTTCCACACTCTTTCCTAAAATCCCAATTAAACAGCCTCCAAAAACCTTTTGTCATAGAAATTGTATCTATCATCCCCTTTCCTCCCACTAAACTCTACCGGAACAGAGAATTGCTAGAAAAGTTTTGTCTGAAAGTTGCAAAGGATGTGGACATTAATATCCACCCATCCTCCACTCTAAATAATGGATGGGGTCCTTCCCTGTCCCCATAATTATACCCATTAATTGACTTAAGCACTAAACTCCACTGACTTTCAATGGATATGTGAGTTTTGCCTTGAAAATCTACCCCCAAGTCAGATACCATGATTGTTCTAATGTACAGTATGTTATTAAATGAAAGCTATAGCTAATTCTGGTTTTTCTAAAATATTCAGACATGTATTAGGTACCAGTTCAGTACAGCATTCCCTTGAATATTACCAAGTTGTTACCGTATGTTGCATGTCTTTTAGTTTGCACTGCATCATTCCTTCAGTGATAGTCATTCACTCCGTGACTTTCCTGATCCTTTTCATTGGATTGAAGGTTTGAAAAACTTTCCTACTAGTTTCAGGTTTCTGGGTCAGAATACTGCAGACACACACTGCTGAGGAACCACTGTTTTTTCATTCTTTAATTCAGTACTCGTCATTTTATTTTCATCTATATAATGAGCTGCATTGGCAGCCTCACATATGAAATTATTTCAGTCCTTACAAATCTGATTTCATTTGTTCTAATTATTCTTCACTTCCAGTATCATCTGTCCACTTGAACACCATTATCCAAGTTACAGCTAAAGGATATGGCTCACATACTGCTTTCAGTTGGACAAGCTGCTGAATTAATTCATATTCATTGTTACTTTCTCTTGCCTCAATTGAAAATCAAATGTAATTTGTTCTTGTTCCATAACTGGTGTTGAGGTCCAACTTTATCCGTTTTGTAAAAAAACAAAACAAAGCCATTTGGCTTCACCAGCCCTGTTGTCTTTGCCATTGAGCCAAATTATTTTGGGGGAGTTTCTATATAAACAAGCTGTAAGCAGAACTAGCCTGCCCATTGGACAGGGTTGACATCCTATCCATGGGAGCACCCTTTTGAGGGAACCTGGCCTCAAGGACTCCTGCTCTTTTCCTGTTTAAGATGAGATCAGGAACATCCCTACACCCTTACCTACATTGAAGACCTCACTGGGACTTGCATTGATGAGGGAGTATGCGCATGTGGTGTTTAGGGATGGGCGAATGCGGTTTGGAAGTTCGGAGTTCGAACTGAACTCGACCAGTTCAGTCGACCGAACCGAACTTCTGAACCAAACTCAATTTTCGAACCAAACCGAACCGAATTTCCGAACTCGGTTCTGTTCACCCATCCCTATAAGATAATATTCCATTTAGTTCAATGGGGTTTGAATTTCCAAACTCTGTTCGGAAGTTCGGAGTTCGAACCGAACTCAAATAGTTCGGTCGACCCAACTGAACTTCTGAACCAAACTCGTTTTTTGAACCAAACCAAACCAAACCGAATTTCCAAACTCAGTTCTGTTCGCCCATCCCTAGTGGTATTTTGCCCGGGGTGGCAAAATGTCTCAGGATGGCCCTAACTGTAGATATTGTGTTCTTTAGAAACAAGATGAAGGACTGACTGGGTAAGCAGTGTCCAGAGCATGGAATATATGATGACATCACTTGACCATGTTACATCTACTGGTCTGCCTGCCCCTGTCCAGCCCTTGTTTTTTCTCTACCACTGCAGAGATCAATTTTTTATTAGCAACTAGCATTTTCCTTTGTACCAGTCTTCTCAGCCTTGATCTTGACTCTGCTTCCATCATCTGTCATACCTTCATCTCACATTTGTGCCCTTCAGCACCAATCAGGCAAGTCCTTCCCAGGTACTGTTCCCCTTGCATGACATCTTGGGCTACTTTCAGACATGCCCCCCCATGCATATTTGGGCTGCAGAGGGAGGGGAATGCGCAGCCTGAATATGCATGGGGATCGACCGGTCAGAAAGCCCCCCACCCCCGCAGCTTTTCCAGCAAAGCTGCACAGGATGCAGAGCTCGATTTCCTGTTCTGAATTCCATGTGGCTTTGCCGATCTTTTGGTTGGGCCGATCCCCGTGCATATTCAGGCTGCGCATTCCCCCCACAGCCCAAATATGCGTGGGGGGCACATGTCTAAAAGTGGTCTTAGTGTAAGAACAGTGGTTGCCTCAGCTTCAAATCAGAAAGTCTTAATTCCAGCATGCAAGACAGTTTCCTCTTCTGTCTTGGCAGCAAGCAAAACACTTGGGTTGTAAGCTGTCTATTGGTGCCTCAAGCCAGAAACTTGAGACCTCAATGTTGGGCTGAGTACCTGACTGAATATGCTATGCCCATTAAGCTCTGAGTGGCTTCCAAGCCTGGTCCAAGAGATTTGACAGACTTAGGATAGTTCCAAAGCCAAATATCAATCTAAGCCCAGCCCTACTCTGCTAATTATTTTGCCTACCTCCAGCACCCATTTGGCTAATCTTGGAGTCTTTGATTCACAAGAAGGCTTTCAAGAATGACCCTACTCATAAGGAGGAGTGAGGAAACACCACATGAATCCTTCCTACTACTTTGCTCAAGATTCTTTCCAGTCCTGTTTTGTATCTTGTCTCCAAGGCTTCCAACTCCAGTCTCTGTTTCTCTGCTATTTAATTCTTCAGATGTGGACTCGGATTCCAAACTCCTTCCAATCTATTTTTCCCCAAGCAGATTAACAGCATCCATAAAGGTTGTCTATCAGCTCCCTCTTCCTTGTAACTCTGTGCTCTCCTTATACTTTTGCATCACCTGATGCCTCTAATCATTCATCAAGCAGTGCAATCACTCTTTGCCTCTAATACAACCTTACATTAGTAGATTCGTCCCTGAGTTAAGGACTTCTGGCCCCAGCCTTCACCCCAGCCCCAGCAACAACTTCCCAGGGCTTAATTTGGGAGTGGGGGGAACTTGCAGGGCTCAGCCTTGATAATTAAATTCAAGTGTGGGGCAGGGGAGGGCTGAGTCCTGGAAAACATTTCTAGTAGGAGTGTGCCACCCAAAATGCAAAACACCAGGAAAAGGCTGGTATTGACAATTGCGGGGCTGGAAAAAAATCCCAGAAAAAACCTAATGATTTATTTGGCTTTTATTAATGGGTTCCTGACCCACTTTCTGCAGTGGTCATCATATAGATTAAATCAAAAGAACTCCTGTTTTATATTCAGATGTAATGAAGCAGGTTAGTCCAGTGGTTGGGTAGCTAGTTTGAGAATAGGCTTCATTTCCCTGCTCTGACAATCTCTGGATCAGGAGCTATGGCTTCTGGAGCAGACTTGAGCCCTGGAAATTCATTTTTATTTTTTTTTACAAATTAAGCACTGCTTGCTACCAGGCCCAGATGTGTTACTTGGACTCAAGTCAATGCAGGCTTCAGCACCAAGACCTGTTTCAGTCCTGATGCCACTGGCTACAGCACCTACCACTGTGCAAACTCTATCTACTCTTATTCCATGGCCCCTTCTGCATTTGTCTTGCAGGAGTGATATCCACACGTAACATGACTTTGGCCCTAATACTTGAACCAGGATGTCCGGCCCATAGGGGAGTCCCCCAACACTGATATCAGCACCTCACCCATCTCCTGTCCTGATGACTTCAAGTGTTTCCATGCGCTCCTCCACCAACTGGCAGCCATGCAGAAACTGTCCCTTCAGCTGATTAAAACATACAGGAGAAGTCATTTGGGTTACTCCTTGCTTCCACCCATGGATCAGAAATACCAACAATGACAAGACCCCAAAAGCAGGTTGTGCCATCTTGATTTCTTTGCTTGGCTGCCCTCCAAGTACTCCTCATAGCACTACTACCTGAGTTGGTCTACTCCTCACAAGCACTGAGTGTCAGCAACTTAAAGGCCGGTTGTCCACAATACCCTTCAGCTATCATTACCCCGTCCTCATGGAATTTTTTTTAGACCTTCTGTTGACAGGTGCTTTCCCACCAGCCTTTAAGACTCATATAGAGGACCACTGAGTGATATAAAAGAGTATCCTAAATCTAATGGGTAATGGAATGCATTCAGCTGGTCTGTTCCATCCAGTTTAGCCAAAGTTCCAGAGACATATTAGCTCAATTCCACCTTCCAGAGAGACCTCTCACCAGGCATTTAATCACCAAAAACAACCAGAGAACCAATACCTCATGAATCTGGGGTACTGTCTTCTACTCTAGGTGCTTCCTGATCCCTAAAAAGCTACCTAATACCTAAAAATATTCCAGGAATTAAGTCCATAGTAGATCTTAGAAGCCATAAGAGATGTGTCCTGAAGCTTAAATGTTCATCTTGAGTCACTGTTGTATTTTAGTTGCTAGTTATTTTGGTTTTAGTTTGTATTGTAAGTTTGTCCCTTTGAAATTCCTGTAGCTTCCCTGCAGGATCTACAAGAAGGTCAGAAGGACAACATGGGGGGGGGGGGGNCTTACAGCCTGTTTCCAGCGTCTTTATAAAGGGGACATGATGCAAAACAAATTGGTGACAAGCACTGGGACTCACTTTTAACTACTTATATATATATAATGGAATGAATTGAAAAGGGGTTCAGCTGCTTTTCTGCACCCTGATGAAGCAGGTCCCTTCCAATTCTGGGATCAAGTGGAAATACTACTGTGTTTGAAAGGGAGGGGAATTACTCCTCTTTCTATTTCTAATAATGACTCTTTTGTTCAATCCAATAGGCTTTTTATTCAATAATAGCAACACAATTAATATACCAATTATTAAAGGAACACTTGCACATTAACATATAATCCCTCACCTACTCTGACTACTTCAAATACATACAAGGCATATATTATTACGTGATCAGAGGTCAATGGTCTGGTTCCAGAAGGAGGGTGGGCAGGGGGCCCAAATGAAGCTGAGAGAGAGAGAGAGCCTAGCTGTAGAGCAAGTTGCAGGACTTCCTAGGGAGAAGTCCCAGAGAGGGCCAATCATCGAGCTAGCCGGCGCCCTGATAAGGGCTAACAGACAAGTACTATGAAAGGCAACTTCTCTGTCTAGGGCTGGCCTTTTTAATCCAATGACTGCCTTATGATTATCCAGAGTGCGGGGCTGTCAGTGCTAAGCCCGGGAAGTACTCCCATTTGCTGTTCAGATCTGGGGTACCTTCTGCTTAGTCATTAGTTTGGGGGTTTCCCCTGACAGATAGGGTCTTGCCCACCCCTCCCTCTGGAGGGAAGGCTTGACTCCCTGGCCCTGGGCACCCCACACCCCTCTTAGAGGCATCTGGTTGTCTGATCAAGCAATCTTTTTTCTTGCTTTGTAGCGTTAGTTCTGTTATCAACTTCTGACCTTCCTCTGTTCCCAATGTCCCTGTAAGTTATAAACTATTCAGTTTTGCTTTGGAACACGATGTTTCTGCTTTCTCTCAGGCATCATTTGACAGGGATATTGCCTCCTTCACAGCAGTTCACATACTATTGTGTAATTTACTTCCACTGACCATTTGACCATTTTACTCCTAGCACATTCTATTCCTTATCTAAATCAATTAATCAATGCATATACTAAATAATGTCTTACCTAACTTATAACACTCTACATAATCTTAAATGGGCCTGTGCCATTTCACAACAATAATATATATATATAATTTATCAATTGTCTTAACCAAAGGTTGAAACAACAAACTTAACCATATAAATAGATTGAAGCAACAAAGTTACAATAAATGAAACATATAAAGTTTAAACAAATTGAATACACATACTAATCATAAAATTAAATTAAACCAAAAACCAAATATATAAGAAAATAATTCACTCATACAAAAACTGAATAAAAATATAAAACCAATCATAAGTTTAAAATAAGCCTATGAGCAGGGAAACAAAATGAATTTAATGAGCCTTTTCTCTTGTGGTACACAGCCATCCTATGAGTACTCAGGGAGTAGGCAATATTTCCCATTCTTTTAACATGCATCTCATTACTTGCTCCTAACAGAAAATTAATCTGTTGCATAGTTGACCAATGCTCCTTCACCAGAAGCAGAGGCTTCAGAAGCTTTTCCCATATCACAGCTGAGGACTTACAGTACATCAAGTCATGAGATAAGTCTTCTACTTGATTTAATCCACAGTAACAGAATCTTAAATTAAATGGTATATTTTCATATCTGCCCTCCATGACAGTGGTGGGCATTACTTGGCTTAATGTGCCAATCTCCAGTGAAAGCTTGCTTGACAGATATTTCAGCCTTTCATGATGCTGTAAATAAGCCTGCATTCCCTTATGTGTTTGTATTACAGTTCTTAAAAGGTTTTATAAATATCATCCTACCCCACGCCCCACCCCCGATTCATCATCTCCCCTTCTTCATGGGTTTTAAACTTGGAACTCACATGATTCATTGGTGCTTCATTTGAGTCTCTGGCCAAAATATGGAGCTGATGTCCCTCAACATCCTGTTATTTATGACAGTCATTTCTGCCAGGACAGCAAATGAGGTTCAAGCTCTGCCAGCCTACACACACAGTACTGCAAAATGAAAAGATCACTCTCCACTTTTGTGCTTCATTTCTTCTTAAGATGGCAATGAGTTTCATGTGAACTAGATTATTTACCAAGTCTCTCACTTTGGGTAAAAACAGATGTGCGAGCAGCACGGTGGCTCCTTGGCCCGGCCTGGGGTGGAAAATTGAAGCCTACCCAGGCCAGGTCAGGGCACAGAACTAATACGCTCACTGCGGGAGAGCCATCCTGCCACCCACATAGCCCAGGTAAGGCGAGAAGCACAACAACATGTGGGTAGCACAATGCTCCCATTATCCTGCCCCCCACCATGACAGACAGCCATGGTGGGAAATGTCAAGCAGTCATGGCAGACCTCAACAGATGTGCTAGCCTACATTGGACCGCATGATGACCCAATGGCCCAGGCTATGATCTCAGAGATTTTCTGAGGACACAATCTGATCTAGTCATCTACCTACCCCATGGCAGAAGTGGGCCAACATACCACCCTAGGGCTCCCGGGCCACAGCCAGCCTAAGTGGGCTACCGTCACTTCTGTTTTTACCCTTAGATGCTTACGTAAGGTTTCACACCCTAGGTGTTAAGTAGTCTGTCCTCTGCTACCTGCAGAAATCTAAACCTACCAGAAATCCTGAGACCCGATTTGTCTCATGTGCACCAATGTCGAAGCAGTGCCTGTCTCAGTGAATCTTTGGAACCTTCATGGTCCTTGCAGAATGCCTCATGCCTAACGATATCAAGGCACACTCACTGTACAAGGGCTGTTTCAGCCTCAATTGCATCTTTCCATCTCATACTACTATTGGAGGTCTGCAAGATAGCAGCCTATACATTGTTGCAATCTTCACTAGGGATTATTATGCTTTTAACCTCACCACTAGAACAGGTGTTCAACTTGGAATAGCAGTCCTAAAGTCTTCTCGTTACCTCCTCATCTGCCTCTTCAGGACTGCTGCTTGCTAGACTATCTACAGTAGAGACCACCAAAGAAGAAAGAGGAGTCAGTTACTTTTCTAGCAATGGGGAAGGAAAGTGGAGAGTTTGAATATATGTACAGTAGTAGATGAGGCTTCCTCTTGAAGAACAAATATTTCAGGAGTTTATTGGGACTCTGCCTTGAGAGAAAGGAAACATCATTGTAGCATAGAATCATAGAGTTGGAAGGTAACTCGAAAGTCATCAAGTCCAACCCCTTACTTTGATGCAGCTACAACATCCCCCAACATGGGTGATGCCTGGCTTGGCAGTGGTACATGTGAAAAGGATCGTGGGGTTGTAGTTGATCACAAGCTGAACATGAGTCAGCAGTGTGATACAGCTGCTAAAAATGGTAATACAATTTGGGGCTGTGTTAACAGAAGCATAGTGTCCAGGTCACAAGAAGTAATAGTTTCACTCAATCCTGCGCTGGTCAAACCTCATCTGGAGTACTGTGTCCACTTTGGGGCACTGCATTTTAGGAAGGACATTGACAAATTGAAACGGATTCAGAGGAGAGCGACAAAGATGGTCAGGGGTCTGGAAACCAAGTCCTGTGAGAAGAGGTTGAAGGAACTGGGTATGTTTAGCCTGGAGAAGAGAAGTCTAAGAGGAGACATGATAACCATCTTCAAATAACTGAAGGGCTGTCACACAACAGATGGAGCAGACTTGTTCTCTGTTGCTCCTGAGGGCAGGTGTAGAACCAATGGACTCATTTACAAGAAAGCAGATTTTATCTAAACATTAAGAAGAACTTCTTAATGGTAAGAGCTGTGAAACAGACTGCCTAGGGCAGTGGGGGCTCTCCTTTGCTGGAGGTTTTCAAACAGAGGCTGGACAGCCATCTGTCAGGGATGCTGTAGCTGTGGATTTCTTGCATTGAGCAGGAGGTTGGACAAGATGACCTCTGAGGTCCCTTCCGGCTCTAAGGCCGCTTTTCGATGTGTGGCTCTACTTACCAGCTTGAAGGAAGTGCTTTCTGAAAATCCACGAGGGTGCGTTTAGATGCACCAGAAGTAGTCAGCCGCCATAGAAATCGTGGCTCACACGGTCTCTTTGAAGCCATACTTGGAAATCCCTGGGCTTGTTTTTCCAGAACTTTTATCATCTTTGTTGCTTTAATTTGTCAATGTCCTTCTTGAATTGAAGCACCCAAAACTGGACACACTATGCCAGGTTAGGTCTGACCAGCCCTGAACAGAGTGGAATTATTACTTCTGCTGTTTGGATATGATGCTTATCCTAATGCAGCCACATCACATTGCTGACTCATATTCAGTTTGTGTTCAACCACTATCCCTTGATCCTTTCCCCATGTTGAGGCCAGGTATTTCCCCACTGAGCGGGCAGCATAACTATATATCTAAGAGGATCTAGTTACATCATCATATGTTCCCTGCTTTGGACCCTGTTAACTAATTAATTTCAGGTATCATCAGAGATTACAACACTTACAGTATGAATACATTAAGGTTTCCTCCCAACAAGCACTACAGCTCTTTTCTTAGGGACTGTGTGGAAAGGTTTGTTGGTTTGTTTTGCAGAATTTGGGGACTCTGACCTTCTTAAGCCTAAAGAACAAGCATCAGTGATGCTAGGGGGATCATTTATCAGTCTGAGACTCTAGGAGCAAAATGTTTCTTGCCTTTGTACAAAATTATTCATTTTATAATGGTGGTGGTGGTGTGACAACTACTGCTCTGCCGTCTGTCAAAAGTGGATAATGTGCAGTTCCCTCTCAGTTACAACACACTGCCGACTTGTCAACCACCAGGCCAGCAGTTTGTGGCTGACCACAAAAGTTAGGTGAAGGGACTGGAAGAAACGTATCTCCTAAAGGAGCTTGAAGAAAATGAACTGGCAAGGGGCTGGAACACAACTGTTTTCTTGGATGATGCCTCTTGTAGGAACCCTATCTTAACTTCTGCTATTAAATAGCTCACTTTAAAAAATGTATGTAGAGTGAATAAAAACAGGATTAATAGTTTGTGTCTATGTTGTTGTTATTTATTATTATTAATTATTATTATTAATTTAGCACCAGCAATGTAGCTGGCACTGTAAAATCTTTCATTAGCGACAGATCCCTTCCCAAAGGGGCTTACAATCAATGAAAGACGAGGAAGGGCTATGACAGAGTATAGGAGAACTGGCCTGCCTGGGAGGCTATGTCCCAAATTGTGCCCACTAGGGACATAGGCAAGGCTCAGCAACTAAGTCCCTAGTAGGGGTGTGCATGTCATTTTCATTAATACAATAACAATAACAAAGATTGTCGTTTTCAGTGTTGCAATAACAAAAATTACAACCGAGAATAACGACAAAAACAACTACCAAGAATACCAAAAACGACAACCGAGATAAGCAGTAATGATAACAACGATACTGATACCGATACCAAAAACAAAATAACAAAAATAACAACAACAAAAATGATAATAAAAACAATAACAAAAATGATAATGAGAAACGAAAACGACAATGATGTTATCATTGTCATTATTAGTGCTGTGGCAGTTGGGTTTTGGAGGGGAAATGTGGAGAGGGGAGGAAGGAACAGACATCTGGGAGTCTTAACAGGGTTGGACTCTTGAACAGTGCCTGTGTTGCGAGGGGAGAGCAGCTCAGCAGTATCTGATGGATATATCGCTGGCCAATGAGCAGCATAAGTAGGCCCCAGCAGTTTCATGGCACTCTGTGATTGCTCAATGCCTGCTGCCTCCCACAACCAATCAGGGGGGCTCTGGGGGAGGGCACTGCAACCCTTTATAATGGGCCAGGTTTTCCCTCTCCATTCTGTGAGAGCTCTGCTTGTCAGGTTGCGTTTACAGAACTGTGGTGCTTGCACATAAAAAATCCTCCCTAGCCCTCATTGTATTATTTATTTATTTATTAGGTATTACCACCAATACCTTTCCTTCCTCATACCCTATATTTTACCTTCTCCCTTTCCCTGCCCTTCTCCCCCCGTACATTATATATAGATAGGTAGTATAGTATAGATATATATTATAGACATATAGATTAGATTAGAATAGTTATATAGATGATTGATTAGATAATAGATAGTTTTCCTTTTCCCTTCCCCTGTCTCCCTTAGATTTAGATAAATATTAGTTGTGCACAGGAATCAATAACGATACCGATACAAAAAATAAAATCTTAGTTTGAAACGGTACTGATATTGATATCGTTAATGATAACAAATATTGATACCAATAACAAAAATGATACTGATAATGATATCGATACAGCTAATGAAAACGATACCAAAAATGATAAGAAAAACAAAAATGACATTGTCGTTAATAACGGTAACAAAAATGACATTTTTGAATCACGAAAACGAAAAATGAAAATGACATGAAACCTGGTGCACACCCCTAGTCCCTGACGTGCTCTGCCATCTGCATTCAAGGTGGACTTAGAAGCCAAGTCCCTAGTCATGCTCAGATGGCACTGGCCTCATTGGGCATATGCAACGCTTATATAAGCCTACAGCCCAGTTGGCTCAGTTGAAGCTGTAGGAGAAGGTACTCTTCAGAGAGCTCTCCCACATCAGGACATCCAGGGCAGGAAGGCAGAACTATGGAGGTGATCAGCGGAGTACAGGTTTAGCTCCAGTGGATCTGCTACTATCTACTTCCAGGTGGGACCTGTCCTGTCCTTACTTTCATAGACTGTGAGATTGCATAAGGCCCCTAGGACTTAAAGGGGTTTTACTTCTACTAATACGATTGGACTGTTGCACTACTGGTGGTGATAGGCATGGCTTGAGGGGGAGGCTGGAGGCCAGGATCAACCTCAGCCAGTTTGGATCTTTACTAAGCAAATACTTACCCCAGGATTAGGTCCATGTTCTGTTTGGACTATGGGGCAGCTGAGTAGTGTCCAGTAGAGGACTGTGCAGGGGGTCAGAGCTCATTCCCCATAGGTTGGCCAGCACCGCCCAGGGGCTCTGGAGAACTGCCCTGTCAGAAAGGGAGACAAAGGAAAGACAGGGATACATTCACAAAGCTGAGAAGTCACAGGTGGGTGTGCTTATCTTAGTTACGAAGGGCCCTTGAGTGAAGGAAGGAAGAGAAGGCATCAGCGACAAGTCAGTGGGGATGAGACATTAGGGAAAGCCTGACAGAGGAGGTCGGTTTTCAGAAGGAATGTGAAGGGGGGGTGGAGCAGATGAATGCTTTCAGGGAGAGAGTTCCAGGCATAGGTAGCAATGGAGAAAGGGTAAATACATTAGAAGCAGGGGACTCATGGGCAGGGGAGGAACAAAGATCCTGGGGGAAATGTGACAGGGAAAGTAGTCCACTTATTTCCTCTACCAGCATGTGACTAGTCCTTGAACATGCAGGATTTATGCCAATGTTTTCAAAGGGACTACCTCCAAGCTTGTGTAGTGCCTAGAGCAATGGGGCTGAAGTGTAGTACATGTAATATAGTGATTGGAATAGAGATGGAGAGAGAAGGGGAAAACAATAAGGATGGCCATGTGATCAGGGCACTGGACTGTGAAATCACTTCTAGCTCTTCTCCACACTTCCTAGAACAAGTCATTCACTCAATTTCCCTCTGGTTCCCCTCCCACCTCTGCAAATAGGGCCAATAGTACTTCCCTGATAGGACTAAGAAGGTGCTCCAATTCTACAGTAGTGGGCACCATATAAGTATGTACTATGTAAGCAGGTATGTAGATGTGCTGGGTGATACGATAATGATGAAGTGGCTTAAGAAATATTAAGTGAAATCAGTTGGCCAGTTGTTATACTTGAATTCCAGTCCCAAATTATGCTATCATAGTCTAAAACATTTGAATGTGTATGTCTAAGGCCTCCTGAGAGCTTCCATCTAATAGAGTCCAAGCATGCAAATGGCCATGCACTGAGCACTGCCGGGAAATCCAGAGTGCTCCATGCGAAGCAAGCCAAACAGCTCTATGACAATGAGCAGCCATGGATCTGTCTCTTATACACATCTAGATGTGTATAAGAGACAGGTTCGGGGGTGGGAAAAATGTGTCTGGAAGAGGGAGGCAGCTGAGGAGCAGACTTCCTGGAATCAGGGGTGGAGACCAGAGGTGGTTTCAGGGCCAAATGATAGCAATACAGAAAAAAAATATCGATTTCAGTATCGATATCGATAGCGCTATTTTCGGATGTTTATCTGAGTTCGGCCGAACCGCACCCGGCCGAACCGAACAACCAAACTCAAACTCGGGTTTCAAACCGAACGACCTAACGTCCAAACATCTGAATTGCGTTCTGGTCACACATCCCTACACACTACACCTGCGTGGGTTCTCCGCAGCAGAGCCTCGCCATGGCCACAGACCCCCTCCCCATTGCCTTTAAAAATAGCCAGTGTCTGGGCTCATATGGTTGAGGAGGGAGGGGTGGGGCAATAGTGCCCTGACATGGGAGAGCAATATTCCAAGCCACTCTATATGAGCATCACATCTTAAGCGTCCCTTGCTAATCTGTATATAATCTAAAGCATTTGTTTGTATGAAGAAGAATCCTTAGATTCATAGAATGTTAGGATTGGTAGGACCGCAAATGTCATATAGACTAACCCACTGCTCCATGGCAGGAGATCTCTGTTTACAGCATTGTGGACAAACAGAAACTTCAAAGGAAGTTGATTCCACAGCCTCTCTGGGTAGCTTATTCCATTGCCCCAAAATTTGAAGAGTTAGGAAGCTTTTCATATTACCAAACTGAAAATGACTGCAATTGAAGCCCATTCTCTCTTGTTCTGCCTTCTAATATGACAGCGGTGAACAAATGTTCTCCATTTTCTTTGTGGCATCCTTTTAGATATTTAAAAACTACTATCATGCCCCCCTTCCCCAGTTTTCTCTAGGCTAAACATTCCAAATTCTTTCAGTCACTCCTCATACAGCTTGTTTTCTTGCCTCTTTATTATTTAATTGCTCACCTTTTGGATATTTTCCAATTTGTCTGCATTATTCTTGAAGTGTGGTGCCCAAAGCAGGACTCAGTGCTCTAGGTGAAGTGTCAGCAGGGCTCTGACCTAAATGACTGCATCACCTCATTTGTCTTAAACACAATGCAACAGCTAAGGCAGTCCTAAATGGTATTTGTCTCATTTGCAACTGTGTTGCATTGCTGACTCCAATTCAGTTTACAATCATAAATCCCAGATCCTACTCTCCAGTGCTACTGCCTAGTGTAGGCTATTGCCTTGGTTTCCCTCCCAAAGGGTATGATGTTAAATGAACTTAACCAGCAGAAGCTTCTTAGTCCCAAAGGCACTGAGGGGGAGCCAACAACCCGCTCCAGATTTGCTCCGAGTCCTCCATGTTCAGCAATCAGCTGAGTGCTCAGTGTTGTTGTGCCTCCCTGGACACACGTGCAGGCAGGAGCTGAGGGGGTGGGGGCCAGTG
>QEPC01011255.1:3795020-3856645 GCA_003113815.1 Sphenodon punctatus | reverse complement strand
TTTTTTTTTGGGGGGGGGGTTGTCTGATATTTGAAATACCCGTACACAGAAAAAATTATAAGCAGATTTTTTATTCATTGGTACAAGGAAATGGATCGCCATCTCACAGTTTTAATTTTACTAGACTCGTTTTGTAACTTTATTGGGTCGCAGAATTTTCAATTTGGGGTCGCAGAATTTTCAATTTGGGGTCACAGAATTTGGGGGGGGAAATTGCAGAAGAATCGGGGCCCTGCCTATAGCGTACCGAGCCAGATTCAAGGTGTTAGTATTGATTTACAAAGCCCTGCATGGTCTGGGCCCCTCATATCTCGGGGACCGCCTCGCACTCCATGCCTCAGAGCGATCCCTTCAGTCCACCGGGGGCACCTTTCTGGAGGTCCCCCGTGTAAGACGGGGGGCCACAATGGAGAGGGCGTGCTCAGTGGCTGGGCCGCAGTTGTGGAATACCCTCCCAGAGGAGGCTCGCCTGACCCTGGGCCTCTTGGCCTTTCGACGTATTTGTAAAACTTGGCTGTTCGCCCAGGTCTTCGGAGGGGAGGGTGGGGTGGTGGGTTAATTTTTGTGTGTGTGTGGGGGGGTGTTTTAAATTTGTTTTATGTTTAAAAATTGTTTTTTAAAACTGTTTTTATATTGTGTTGGAAGCTGCCCAGAGATGCCGTGGGCATGAGGGGCGGCATATAAATGTAACGAAATAAATAAATAAATAAATAAATAATATTGTCATGATGAAAGTTTAGTGCTCCAACATAATCTTTGTTTGGTTTTAGAAATTGAGAGGTTAGACCTAGCACTTGCTAGGAATAATAGCAAGCTGTAAAGAGATACATGTAGCTGATATTCCAGTGCTTGAATTAGCCACACAGTGTCACCCTAGACCATCAAAAAGTCTAGTGAAAGCCATTCTGGTTAATCACTATTCTTTGAGTAGTTGTACTAAAAATAATCAGGAGAGGTTTTCCAGCTTCTAAATCAAGTAATGAACTTCATCAAGAGACCTATATCGTGTGCATGGAGCAAGAATACAGTTTTCTCCAGCTTCTCTATAATAGTGTATTTGATTTTGAATTTGTGTCATCTCTAAAGCTCATTGTAATCTCTGTCAGCAATATAAATTTTAATGGATCATTTCTATTCCTGTTAGACATATTAGGGTTCACATTTATGCTTCTGCATTGCCAACACTGACATGCTGAATTAGAATTATTGACACCTGGCTAAGTGTTTTGGAGGATATATATATCCGTTCTGCAACAGCAGCAGCTTGTTACTGTCAATGTCAATATACCTTGTAGCTGGACTGACCCACCCATAGTTTTGCATTTGAATTTTTACAGAGGGCTCAAGGATCATGATTGAATTTGCATTCCCATATTCAACCTTTCCCCTGCATTTTTAGCTCCAAACCAGTTCTCATACTCAGAGAGCACTTCATTCCAAATCTGGCTCCCCAATATTGTATGGGAATTGCCATCTAAAGAAGACTGTGGTCCATTACAAGAATGTAGAAAACAGAATATGTTATGAGCTCACACAGTTTAAAATCTGAATTATGAGGACATCAGTTGCTCATGTGTAATTTCTGACCTTTGTATCCAAAATGGTCACAAGAGTAACTGGTAAGACTTCACTGTTGACAAACCACAATTTTAGCCTGGTATGGATTCAGACCTGAAGAATAGTTTATACTTGATCAGAATCTAGACATCAGTCCTGCTATTTGTCTCCAGTCAGAATTAAGAAAAAATCTATATTTAACATGAGTCATACGTACTATTAGTGTAGAAATCCAGGGAGGGGTTACGGCCCTCTGGAGTGGTTAATTAATTAATTTATTTATTAATACATTATATAGATTTTTACATCACACCCTGCTACTAATAGCAACTTGGGGCGGCTAACAATAAATAATTTTAACATATAAGATAGAACATAGAAAATACAAATAAAATAATACAATAAAATAAGTAATATAAATAAACAACATTGAAAATCCATATGACAGGTACTAAAAATACAACAAAAACTCTACCTCCTTAACCCACATCCCCCACCCCTTACCCATCTCCCTCACCAAAAGCATGAAGGAACAGCCAGGTTTTGCATTTTCATCGTAAAGAGGAGAGGTCTGGAGCCACATAGACTTCTGCTGGGAGGGATTTCCACAGCCTTGGTGTGGCCACCAAGAACGCCCTCTCCATAGTCAACCCCCGAGATACTTGGGGGACTTTGAGAAAGGTGCTCCTGGCTGACTGCAGGTGTTGATCCAGAGCCCAGGGAGTGAGGTGGTCTTGTAGATAGGTAGGGCCCAGACTGAGGCTGCCTGCAGACAGGTCTGTGGAGGGGGCTGATTACTGACACCTGCTCCCCTCCTCTACAGGCCTCAGAGGGCGCCAGCCCAAAGGGCAGTGCACAAAAAGCACTGGCTGTTTGTGGGGCCATTCTTGGGCCAGACGTGGCAGCTGGAGAACCTACCTGTGCCTCAGGTCTCCCACGTCACCGCTGCAGGGGCTGGGAGCCCACGTAGGGCTCACCCTGCAGGGACAGAGATTCCTGGCCCCCAGAACTACTATTTGCCCCTGCTCCTTTGCAGAAGGGAAGAGGGTGGGGTCAGGGGATTTCCCCTGTGAGCACTTCTGGGCGGGAGGGCTTGAAGCGCCGGCTGGCCTGGCGGTGCCAGAAGACTCAGCCACTGCTGCCACTGTCAGCTGTGCTGCCCCACCTCAGGACTCCCACATCATCGCTGCAGGGACTGGGAGACAGGTTGGGCTCACCTTGCAGGGACAGAGACCCCTGACCCCCAGGACTACTCTGCCCCTTCTCCTTTGCAGGGGCTCTCCTCTGTGAGCACTTCCGGGCGGGAGGGCTTGAAGTGACTTATTAGGGATATGAAAGGTGTAATACAGGGACATCTGGTTTAATAGGGCAGAGTTGTTGAGATTTGTTTTGGAGGGTAGGTGGGTGAGTGAGAATTGGGGTATGGCTCCCTCCCCTAATGTGTGGGGGAGGGGGGGGACTGGGTTGGGGAGGGTCAGGTATGTCCTCTCGGTGTGAGGAGGGGGTCTGACCCGATTGGGTTGGGAAGTTTTGGCTCCCCTGTGAGGGGGGGTGGGCTGCTGATCAATGTGAGGTAGATTGTTAATAAATTTACAACAATCCAGGAATCAGTCCTGGATCAATCGGCCGACCTCGTGTGTATTACAGAGACCTGGCTGTACACTGAGTTGGGGTCAATTCTGGCTGACCTTGTTCCAGCTGGGTACTCTATACATCATCAGCCCCAGCTGGAGGGGCAGGGGACGGAGTCGGTGTAGCCATTATTTTCAAGGACACTTGGTCTGTGAGGAGTGCAGACTATCTTGGGTATAGAGGCCATCCATCTATTGATTGATTTGCCTGGAGACAGATTAGGGCTGTTGCTGTTATACCGTGCACCTCCTGTACAGCAACATCCCTACACGCTCTAGCTGAATTGGTGTCGGAGGTAGTCTTGCGGTCTCTAAGGGCTTTAGCCCTGGGGGACTTCAATATCTACGCTGATGCCAATCCTGGGGGAGCGGAGCGTGAGTTCATGGCTGTCATGATAACCATGGGACTGTCTTAGATGGGATGGAGGAGATACCCTAGAACTGATACTCTGCACTGGCCTTGAGGTGGGTGATTCAGTGGTGGGGGATGTGTCAGCAATGCCCTTGTCATGGATGGTTCATTATCTCCACCAGGTCAGTCTCCTGGTGCATGTCTGCCTCCGGAGAGGTGTTGAACCAGTTTGGTTGGTTCATCCCTGGAGACATATGGATGGAACCAGAGAGGTTCTGGAATGCTCATGGGGAATTAATACCTCCCAATCTCGATGATCATTCTCTCGATGACCTCATAGCTTTTTGGAACATCTTGCTGACTGAGTCCATTGACCGAATGGCTCAGAGGCGTCTGCTTCCTGAATGTCGATGATGCAGGTCCTCTTGGTTTACAGGGGATCTGCAATGGATGAAGCATGCGGGGCAGCAGCTGGAGCGACAGTGGCACCGTACTTGTACTGAAGCTGACTGAGTTAGTTTAAAAGCCTATGCCATAGCTGTGCAGGCAGCAAAGAAGGTATTCTTTGTTACCCTCATAGAATCTATGAAGTTGCGTCCAGTTGAGCTTTTCCAGGTGGTGCAGAGGCTGGTCAGTAGGGATGGGACTATCGACAAATTACCAGTTACCGGTATTATCAGTATCGGATTAATCCGATATCGGATTTATCAGTATCGGCATATCATTTTTTTAACATTGCCGATTTTTCAGATCTTTAACATTGCGGCCATTTGTTAAAGATCTGAAAAATTGGCAATGTCAAAAAAATGATATGCTGATACTGGTATTATCGGTATTATAGGATTAATCCAATATTGCCAATTATCAGCATTATCAGATTAATCCAATACTGATAGTCCCATCCCTACTGGTCAGTCCAGCCTCCCTCCACCTAGAACTGGAATTTTCCAGTGCTCGCTGTGACATGTTTGGTAATTTTTTTGTGGATAAAATTGCCTGGATTCACGACGATTTTGATGCTGCACTTATAGCAGTGGGTGAACCTGAGGCAGTGGAGGCCCTGCCTTGTCCAATTTCCAGGGTCGACCCTACTGCAGGGTGGCTTGGGGTGGGCATCCTGGGCCCCACTCCTTGGGGAGGCCCTAACTTGAGGTCCCCAGCTCCCGGCCTGACAGTAGCCTGAAGCTGGGCTCCCCAAGCGTGTGGCCCCCAACCGACTCTGACTGACAGGCAGCGGAGGTGGCCAGCAGGAGTGAGGGAGCGGCAGAGGTCCTGCCTCTCCCACACTCCATGCCCCCACCTCCACTGCCTTTCACAGTCTTGGTAAGGGGAAATGAGAGAGAGAGAGGCAAAGGCCCTGTCTCTCCCTCATTTCCCCTGGCCGAGAGACTGACAGGCATGGGGGGGGCACCCACAGAGTGAGGGAGAGGTGGGGCCTCTGCTTCTTCCCTCACTTCCACTGGAAGATATGGGGCCCCACATTTCTTCCCCACCCTGGGCCCCACTTAGGCTAAGGCTGGCCCTGCCAATTTTATGGGATGAATTTCAGTGGGTGTCGCCTGCTGATTTGGCAGATATCCTTGGTGCAGTTAGAGCCACTTGTGAATTAGATCCATGCCCTTCCTGGCTGGTCAAGGCCTGCCAGGAGACTCCAGGGCCATTGCTGACTGGGGTTGTCACTACCTCCTTTAAGGAGGGCAGAGTGCCAGGTCGCCTTAATGATGCAGTGGCCTCTGCTCAAAAAACCACCTCTCGATGTTGATTCCCCTTCCAGTTATTGACCAGTCTTTAACCTCCTCTGCTAGGGGTGTTTTCAGAGGTGACAGGGCGGTTTCTCCCCATCCCAAAAACAACCTAGAGATTCCCCGTCAGGATCACCCAGGCATGGCAAACAGACGTGCCGGGGATCCCGATGGGGAATCAGGGAGGGGGCGGGGCCGCCGGCGCAACGTGCGGCCGCACGGCCCCTCCCCCTCCACGCTCCCTCGCCGCCCACCCTCTGGGGAGACGGGCAGGCGGCGAGGCCAATGCTGCTGCAGCATCGGGCCGGTTTGACCACGGCCCGGAATCCTGCTGGGGATTCCGGGCCATGATTGCCGGCCAGACGTTACTTTTTTTTTGGTTCTGGCCGGGAATCACTTTCACCACGCTTCTGGGGATTTTCACGCCGGGAGCCCTGGAAGCGTGGTTGAAATTGACCCCATGTGGGCATTCAGCGTGGTGAACATCTGGCGTCCGCCGAACAGACATGCAGGGCACAGTGACCACATGTAGGTATTCAGCGTGGTTCACTGTGATCTCGTCACATCTGAAAACACCCAAGGAAAGGTTATTGAATGAGTGGTGGATCGGGTCAATTTTCTGGATCCTTCACAGTCCAACTTTTGCCCTGGGTTTGGCACTGAGACTGCGTTTGTGGCTTTGGTTGATGACCTGTGCCATGAATTAGATCAGACTGGATCATCTCTTTTGATTTTATTAGATCTGTCAGCAGCGTTTGATACAGTTGATCACGAAATGGTGGCCTGTCTGTGGGACCGGGCCAGGGTGGGTGGAATTGTTCTTGAATGATTCCACTCATTCCTGGCCAGGAGAACACAGTGGGTGGTTCTCAGGGAATGTACCTCATCTCCCTGGGTCCTCATGTGTGGAGTCCCACAGGGTTCTATTCTGTCACCCCTCCTGTTCAAAGTGTATATGCAGTCTTTGGGCGAGATTGTGAGAGGGTTCAGCGTACCCTGTCACCAGTACACTGATGATACACAACTTTACCTCTCTTTTTCTGCAGACCCAGACCTAGCAGTCTTGCTGCTCATCTTGTGTCTGGTGGCTGTGGGGGGTTGGATGAAGGCGAGCTGTCTGAGGTTGAATCCCAACAAGATGGAGGTGATGCTGGTGGATAGGGATGAGGGGGTGGTGGCTCCTGTCATTGATGGGGTTTGCCCCCTTTAGCTACTCAGCTCCATAGTCTGGGGGTCAGGGGCGTAGCTACCATTGGACAAACAGGGACATTCATCCCGGGGCCTCTACTGGCTGGGGGCCCAATATCCAAGGTAGGTATGCCACCCTTCCCCCCTCCTTTTTTTCTTTTTTTTTATTGCCACTTGAATTAGCTGGGGGCCTTTCCAGATGTCTGACACAATGTTGCAACTGTGGGCAAGGAGGGGTCCCATGCAGCAGTCTGCATTGGGTAGGGTGACCATACCTCCCCTTTAAAAGAGGACGCTTATGAAAAATACATGGTGCAGGGCTGCACTGGATGCAGTGCAGCCCTGCACCATGTATTTTTCATAAGCATCCTCTTTTAAAGGGGAGGTATGGCCACCATAGCATCAGGTCAGGTCACACTCACAAGCCTTGCAGCTCGGCTTGCCCCCTTGGTGCCGTGTCGTGAAGGAAGAGTCCTCCCTACCAATCTGGACCTGGTACGGCCAGGGCTGGCTTGAGAGAGGTCCAGCCCATGTGGGAAGGTGCCCAGCGGCGGCTCCAACTGAGTGGAACTGTCGTTGGGCACCTCCTGCTCTGGTGCTCCCCACATCAAGCTGGTCCAGCCTGCCCGACCAGCCCCCAGGACTGGTCGGGTGGACTGGGGCAGCAATGGCACTGCTGCTTCTGGCCACACTTGGCCCCAGTGATGGATGGGCCCAGCAGCAGGCCACCAGCAGCACACCACAGACTCTGCAGGGAGCAAGTAAGTCCCAAGCACCAGCAGCCCCACGCCCCTAGGCCGGCCAACTTGGGAGGTGTCCCTAGGCTGACCGGCAGCTTCACCACCAGTAGGAAAAAAGAGAGGAGGGGTCCACGCACCCTGATCTAATTCATGGCAGAGGTAGTTAACCAAGACCACAAGGGCAGTCTCAGTGCCATCACTCAGACAAAAGTCAGACTGTGAGGGATCTAGAAAACTGATGAAGTCCAGATGCCCCTGCATCTGCCAAGCCACAACCTGTTCAATAAACTTCCCTAAAAAGTGAAGGTTAGAGACCAGTCAATAACTGGCGAGAGAGTCAATGTCAAGTGATGGTTTCTTGAGCAGAGGACGCACCGCCACCTTCTTGAGGAAGCTCGGCAGTCTGCCCTCCTGAAGGGAGGCATTGGCTACCTCCTACAGCAACTGCCCCAGCATCTCCTGGCTGGCCTTAACCAATGAGGACAGGCATGGGTCTAGTTCACAAGAAGTGGCTCTGACCACTCCAAGAACATCCTCCACATCAACAGGCGACACCCACTGAAACCGATCCCACAAAACTGAACAGGATGGGGTTTCCATAACCTCTGGTTCTCTGATTGTATTAAGCGCAGCATCAAAATCGTGGTGAATCTGAATGATTTTATTTATGAAGTAGTCAACAAATATGTCACATCAGGCACTGGAAAATTCCAGTTCCAGGTGGAGGGAGGCCGGACTGACCAGCTCCCTCACCACCCGGAAAAGGTCTGCTGGACATGAGTTCACAGATGCTATGACAGCAGCAAAGAACCCCTTCTTTGCTGTCTGCATAGCCATGGCATAGGATTTTAAACTAACTCTATGATGCAATTTGTCAGCTTCAGCATGGCTCCACTTTTGATCCAACTGCCGCCCTTCCCGATTCAGCAGCTGCTGATCCTCTGTGAACCAAAGAGGCCTGCGGAGCTGACGCATAGGGAGCAGATGCCTGGGAGCCATTTGGTTGATGGCCTCAGTCAGCAAGATGTTCCATACAGCAGCAAGGTCATTGAGCAAGCAATTGTCAAGATTAGAGGGTATCTCCCCAAGAGCATTCCGGAACATCTCTGGTTCCATTAGCCTCGGGGAGCAAGCCAACCGAACTGATTCCAAACCTCTCCAGGAGCAGACGTGCTGGGAGACCAACCTGTAGGAGGTAATGATTCATTCATGACAAGGGCACTGCTGACACCTCCCCCACCAACGGATCCCTCAGCTTAAGGCCGGTGCTGAAAATCAGGTCCAGGGTATGCCCTCCATTGTGTGTTGGACCGACGATGACTACTTGATACAGACCCATGGTTGCCATGGCAGCCATGAACTCGTTCTCTACCTCTCCAAGGCTGGCAGCAGCGTGGATGTTGAAGTCCTCCAAGACTAAGGTCTTTGGGGACCACAACACCACCACCGACACAAGCTCTGCTAGAGTGTGTAGGGATGCCGCTGTACAGGAAGGTGCACGGTATACTAGCAGCACACCCAAGCTGTCTCCTGCCAAATCAATCACAAGATAGAGGCCCTTGATACCTGACATAGATTGCACCAGATACTTTCTAAAGGACCATGAATCCCTAAAATCAATGGCTACACACCCACCTGTCCCATTTTCGGTGACTGATGCTGCATGGAGTAACCAGCTAGTACAAGGTCAGCCAAGATAGGCCTCATGTCCAGCCATAGGGATGGGTGAACAGAACTGAGTTCAGAAATTTGGTTCGGTTCAGAAATTTGGTTTGGAAGTTCAGTTCGGTCGGCCAAACTATTTGAGTTTGGTCCAAACTCTGAACTTCCAAACAAAGTTCGGATATTCAAACCCCATTGAACTAAATGGAATATTATCTTTTAGGGATGGGCGAACAGAGCTGAGTTCAGAAATTTGGTTCGGTTTAGTTCGGTTCGAAAATCGAGTTCGGTTCGGAAGTTTGGTTCGGTCGACCAAACTGGTCAAGTTCGGTCCGAACTCCAAACTTCTGAACCGCATTCACCCATCCCTATCCAGCCAGGTCTCTGTAATGTACAAGAGGTTGGCTGCCTGGTCCAGCATTAACTCCTGGACAGTTGTTGCCTTGTTTGCAACTGACCTTGCATTCAACACCATCAGATTAGATTCAGGCCAGGGGCACCTCACTGTCTGTCTGGGGGGTGGTGAGGGGGACAGACACTAAACACCTGTCCCACCTCACAGATCAACACCCCCCCCAAAAGGACCGCCTCATGCTCCGGATTCTGGATTGACCTCTGTGGTCAGCTGGGGCTGCCCTTCTTGAAGCCCCCTGGGTTTCCCGGGTGTCGACCATGAGGAGGGCATTCTTGGTGGCTGCACTGCGGCTGTGGAATTCCCTCCCATTGGAGGTCCACCTGACCGCTGACCTCCCCTCTTTCCATAAAAAGTGTAAGAGCTGGCTGTTCTGCTAGGCCTTTGCTGAGGGAGATGGGATGCGTAGGTTGGGTTAGGGTGGGGGTTTATTGTTTTGGGAGGGGTTTTTAATCCTGGGAAATGTTGGTTTTAATGAATTTTATTATATGTTTTAAAATGTTGTTAGCCTCCCCGAGATGCTTGTAGCAGGAGGGGGAGGCATACAAATGCAACTATAAATAAATAAATAAATAAATATAAAGGGACCATAATTCTCCCACCCCATCACGACCCCAATTGCTGCTGTCTTCCCCCCAGCCAGTTCCCATGGACCCCTCCCTGCATGGCTGCTTCGCCTGGGTGGCGAGGGAGATCCCAACCCCGCAGCCCTCCCTTCCTCCTCACTCTCACTGGGAAGTACTCAAAAATCCCTACCCTGGGGTGATCACCCCTCGTCTCTCCAGAGAATAGGACCCTCTCTCCCCAACCCCAGTCCCTTCCCTCCCCACTCTTACTGGGGACAGGGAACATACCCCATAACCTCCAACATATAAAACCCAATCACTCAACCCACTCCCCAAAACATAACCCCTTTCCTCACTAAATTCCTACCAACAACCACTGCACACACAAGCCCCCTTGACTTTCAGTCCCTCAGGCGCCAACATTAATAACAGTCAGTGGCCATCAATTATATACTAAAAAACCCCATAAACCCAACAGAGCCCCTGCCAACTCCCGCGTAAGGGCCACGCCCAACGGCCCTTTGGCACAGCCCTTAGGCACACTGCTTTTCAAGCCCTCCCCAGCCACAAGACATGCCGAGAGGGGATTCCTGGCCCCACCCACTCTCCCTCTGCCACAGGGACTGGGGAGATGACTCTGGGACTGGAGCGAGGATTCCCTTACCTGCTCAGGTCTAGTCCTGGCTGACTGGCTTGGAAGGAGCTGGCTGTTGGTGACTGACCCACCTGGTGTGGGGCAAGGCACTGTGGGGCAAGCCTCCAGGCTCCCAGCCCTCCCCCAGTACAGCAACATCCTAAGATTCAATTAATGCAAAAATGACCAAATGTTCATATTTTGCAAAATGCTCATAGACTATTGGACTATTGTTGGACCATTACATGATCAGTTTCAGGTTGACTTTTTTCATGATTATGGCTTATTGGCTAATGTTGGATTAATATTTTAAGATTTATTGTGGTAGTCTTTCATAGTTTATACTTAAATTTTGTTGAATTGCTTCATATAAGAGTTCATGTTCATGATTCTTTTAAGGCTTATATATTAACAGGATTAACTTTTTACAAATCCATATTTATAATTATTACATAAAATGGATATTCTATAGTCAATTTATAATTAACATATTGTTGGTAGAATATATTTTTTTTAAATGTTATATATAGTTTTCCATTCACAGTCCCTTGTGGTTTCACTTTTTGTGTTGATTTATTGTACATGAACAAATTATCCAGTCCTTTCATGTACATCTGGGGATAAAGGAGTGGGGAGGAGCACTGGGAATGATAATCTACCAACTGAGGACAGATGTGATTCTGATTTCAGGAGCTGCTCCCTCTTCCCTCCCACCCTTATCGTACAGGATATGTAAGTGTGGGTTCACTGCTCCCCTGCTCACTGAGCATCATGCCTTGTGGCCAACACTCTGATTTATTCCTTTAGAAATGAGGGGTTTTAGCAGAAAAGTAGCTTCCCAGAAAGATTGCTCAATATTTATCTACATTAAGACTAAACAAATATTGCCATTTCCCAGTTTATTTGCAGTAACCACTCTACCATTCTTCCTGCCGTATTAGATTTAACCTGTAGCTCAAATGTCCAAAAGTTGAAATAATGAACCCTTTGCTTCTACATTTGAAAACTGTTGTCTCAGACTTAGATTTCTGCAGTGTATTGGAGGTGACCCAATTTCAGTACATTTTACAAAACCAAGTAGCCTTGAGAGCTAAGCCACCTTAAAGGCAACACCCATCAGTATAATCTTTTTTGACAGTTAAGCCTTCTCAATCCTCTTTTTGAACACTTTTCTTTATTTTCCATCTTAAATATTTTACCATGGTAGTTGTGAACTTATACCTGTTACTAGCTAAGGGCTTGCTGGTGTCAAGAGATGAAAACAGTGTTTTGGGTGATGGTTGTTTTTTTAAACAAAATAAAACTATAAAAGCTAGATTCTGTTTTCAGTAATAACACTAAATCTGGAGTTTAATTATGTGTGACTGCTCTAGCAAAGCTCAAAAAATGAGTTTACATGCAAATTTGAAACTTTGCGGGGTTCAAAATGGACCAGTGTTTTCCATGTTTTTATCATATGAATTTTAATTCAAATTTTATCAGTGATAGCATCAAATTTTATGTAAAAAGGTTTAAGAAAAAGGTCATTTTAAAATGAAAAATGTATTGGTGAAAATTTTCAACCAATTCTGACAAAGACATATCTTAATATCACTTTGTACAGGCATTTAAACTTCTACATAAAATCTACCACCTAACATAGCCACAGCGGGTACATCTTAATACTAGGGATGTGCGAACAGAATGTGGTTCGGATGTTCGGACTTTGGGTCGTTCAATTTAAAACCCGAGTTCGGGTTTGGTTGTTCGGTTCGTTGGAGTTCGGTTCAGCCGAACCCGGTCGAACATCCGAAAATAGCGCTATCGATACCGATAACAAAATCGATATTTTTTTTGTATCGGTATCATTTGGCCCTGAAATCACCCTTGGGCTCCACCCCTGGTGCCAGGAAGTCTGCTCCTCAGTTGCCTCCCCCTTCCAGACACATTTTTCCCACCCAAAGTCACGTTTTTCCTGCCCCCAAACTCCTCCGAACTCATCCGAACTTTTTTGAACTGTTCGGCTGTTCAGTTTGGACGTTTGGTTCGGTTGTCCGAACAGGCCGAGTTCGGCCAGGACTCCAAACATCTGAACTGCGTTCACACATCCCTACTTAAGTTCTAAGGCTCAGGTTTGAATACATAGGTTTCTTGGAATCAGTCAGGTTCAAATCCCAAAAGCAGAATCAAAGGCATTTCATATTAAGGGACACTTAGATTTTTCTTGCTGTCATTCATGTTGCATGTAAAGCTTTACAAATGATGCTGAACAAGTTTCCTCTGGCTGCCTATAAACACGTCTGTTGGGTCTATTTTCCAAAGATACTCAGTTTCACATTTAGCCTTCAACAAGACCAGTGAACAAATCTAGATTGATATTTATCTATATGAAAATTTTCTGAGCTGTGGGGTCTAATTTTATGTAAATGTTAGTGTTCATGAGAGGTACTAGACAGACAAAACTGGAGATTGAAGTAGCCTAGTTGCATGCAGAGCAGAAATAATAGTAGAACCAGTACAATCCCTCCTACACTCTTTAAAATGTATGCTTCAAATCTGACCAGATGGCATAATCTGAAGTAATCTAGAAGAGATACACAAGACCCTACAAAACTGGACTTTTCAGAATTCCCGCCCCTACTGTATCCTTCTTTAGTGTGATGTTGGGTTAAAAAAAACAACAGCAGCTGCCCAGCCCAGGGCAGGAAACTTCAGCCTACCCAGCCCCGGCTGGGCGGGGGCACCAAACAAACATGCCTGTGGCTGGAGAGTCGCCTCGCCCAAGCCCTGCTCCCAGCACCCTCGCCCATGAGGTACAGCCATGACAGCTTATGATGGACAGCCATAGCAGCCACCAAACTGTGGTGGGTATGTGTCAGTGGGAGGGGGTAGGAAGGGAAGGAAACACAAGGGTAAGGGTGCCCACACGCTCCGAGGGGGCTCAAATAGCTCTGTTTCGACACTCGAGGCTCCCAGTTGCCCGTCAGGATAGTATGTGGACCGCTCAGTATGCTTTCGCACCAAGAGCTTCGGCCCCTATCATCATAGGGCACAGAGCAATTCAAAGGGAAAAGGCTCACGCATGCATCACATTCAAAAGCCACAAGGGGGAGCACTGGTGAGGTGGAGGTGAAGGGAGCAAGGTTAAGGAACCCTGGGAAGGAGGGAAATGGAACCAGGACTCTCACACTGAGGGGGAAAGGGATAGGGAAATTGACCCAGGAGGGGAGAGGGGCAGAAGCACCCTGGCCCGCAGGCCCTCGCACCCGTTCTTGCTTACCAGGGACAAAAGGGGTAAGGGTCCTATCAACACACAATTGCTCAGGGCTATACACAATCAACAAGGGGGTATACAGGAAGACACAGTACAGGGAGAGGGGAATACAAACGGAAACACGAAAGGCAAGGCAATAGCAACACACGCAAAGGCAAGGACTTAGCTTTCAGGCAAGGGGCCAGTCTCCACAGACACACAAGCTCTGTTCACCGGCACAGAGCTCAGCAAACTGCCAGCTTATAAAGGTCTAGCCCCGCCCCCTGCACGCGCCTGCAGGCGCTCAGATCGACGAGGAGGGGGGCGTGGTCTCATTGCATGCTCCACAGGCCCCTGCTGAGGTGTGGCTTGCAAAGGGGGCGGAGCCACAGGCGGCGTCGGTGCGATGCTTGGCTGTAGCTGGGGCTGTGGCCCCAGCGGGATGGGGCTTCCATGCCGCGGAGTGAGTCGGGGTGCGGGGAGGCGAACCCGACTGCTGACAGTACCCCCCCCTCGAGGCCCCCCCCTCCGCCATCGCGCCGGTCCGGGTTTCTCTGGGTGCCGGCGATGAAAGAGGCGCACGAGGCGGGGGGCGGAGACGTGGGACGCGGGTTCCCAGGAGCGCTCGCTGGGCCCGAAGCCTTGCCAGTCGATCAGGTAGTGAAGCCTACCACGACGGAGTCTTGCATCCAAAATAGCACGGACCTCGTAACTCGGGTCGGAGTCCAGTACTTCAAGTTCGGTATTGGGCTCTTCTATGGAGGATGGGTCCATCATGCCAGCAGGTTTGAGTAGTGAGACATGGAAGGTAGGGTGGATGCGCATGGTAGAGGGAAGTTGAAGGGTATAAGTTACCTCGTTTATTTGTTTCAAGATGGGGAAGGGGCCAAGGAATCGATGATCTAGTTTGGAAGAAGGTCGTTTAGAGGGGTAGTGGCGACGATCCAACCACACCAGGTCTCCAGGCCGCAGGGCTGGGGCGAGACGTCGATGGCGATCAGCAGTTTTTTTGTAAGCTTGCCGTGTCTTCTCCAGCGTTGTTTTGGCTAGCATGTGAACTTGTTGTAGTTGCTGGGCTAACGCTCCTGCCGCTGGGACCGTGATTGTGGGAAGGTCGGGAGTAGTCATCTGGGGATGATAGCCATACGAGACAAAAAAGGGAGAGTTGCCCAAGGAGGCGTTTGGGGCATTATTATAAGCAAATTCTGCTATAGGGATCCACGAGTACCAATCGTCCTGGAGATAATCAATGTAACACCGCAAGTATTGCTCAAGGCACTGGTTGACCCGCTCCACCTGCCCGTTAGCTTGAGGGTGGTATGCAGTAGTGGGCTTCAGCTGAACTTGGAGAGCCCTAAACAATGCTGTCCAGAACCGGGAAATGAACTGCGTTCCTCGGTCGCTGATGATCTCCATTGGCCAGCCATGGAGCTTCATTACATGTCTAATAAACAGGAGGGCTGTGCGTTGCGCCGTGGGGAGGCCCTTACAGGCCACAAAGTGGGCCATCTTTGTGAAGTGGTCTACTATGACCAAAACGGTGTTGTACCCTCGTGAGGGGGGTAGTTCCACTATAAAGTCAAGCCCAATTCGTTGCCACGGCCCGCCGGGTGGCGGGGAAACTTGAAGGAGACCCACGGGGCTTTTCCTAGGCACCTTGGTGCGGGCACAGATTGTGCAAGCTTGGACATAACGATGCACATCTGCAGCCATCGTCGGCCACCAGAACTGGCGCTGCAGCAGTGCTAAAGTACGGGCTATTCCAGGGTGTCCAGCCAGGGGGGCGTCATGGTGGGCCCATAGTACCTGGGCTTGACAGGAAGGTGGTATCACAATCTGTGGTCCCTTTTTGTAGAGCCCTCCTTCCAAGGTGAGGGCGTTGTCTTCAGCCGGCTGAATTTCGTGAAGGGAAGCCTGTTGCAAGCCTTTAAGGAAGGAGGTACTAGCCGTGAATACCCGAGGTTCAAGAATGGACCCCTTGGGTCGCGCGTTGGCCTCCTTCCCTTCATGATATCGAGATAAGGCATCTGCTAAGAGGTTCATCTTCCCTGGCCGAAATTGGATAATAAACGTAAAACGTGCAAAAAAGAGCGCCCATCGGGCATGACGGGGATTTGCAATCTGGGCCGTTTGGAGAAACGTGAGATTTTTATGGTCCGTAGTTACGGTTATGGGGTGTCGGGCCCCCTCCAGGTAGTGCCGCCAGGTTTCAAAGGCTGCCTTAATGGCTAAAAGTTCCCGATCAAAGACGGTATAGTTCCTTTCAGCAGGCGACAACTGACGGGAATAGTATGCACAGGGGAGACACAATTTCCCAGTGCTTGGTTGAAGGAGGACGGCTCCTATGGCCACACTGGAGGCATCAGCTTCGACGTTAAAGGGCTTCTCAAAGTCCGGGTGCTGAAGAAGGGGGGCTTGCATAAAGGCTTCTTTCAGGAACTGGAAACTGTGTTCCTGTTCCTGGGTCCATACGTAGGGTTGGTTCTTTTTTAAGAGTAAAGTGAGGGGGCTGGTAACATCGGCGTAACGCGGTACGTATTGGCGGTAGTAGTTGACGCTACCTAGAAACCGCTGAAGAGCCTTAACGGATTTGGGCGCCGGCCAGTGTTGAATCGCATGGACCTTCTTGGGGTCCATTTGTATTCCTTCAGGACTTAGAACGAACCCCAAAAATTCCACCGTAGAGCAGTGGAATGCACATTTTTCTTGTTTGCAGTACAATTTCTGCTTACGTAAGCGCTGCAGCACTTGTCGGACATGTTGCACATGTTGGGTATAGGACGGGGAGTAAATAAGAATGTCGTCTAGATAGGCGATAACGAAGGTGTCCAAAACGTCCCGAAGTATGTCGTTTATGAAGTGCTGAAAGGCAGCTGGGGCGTTGGCCAAGCCGAATGGCATGACAAGATATTCGAAGTGCCCATATCGGGTGCGAAAGGCCGTCTTCCATTCATCTCCTCGACGAACCCTAAGTAAATTATAAGCCCCTCGAAGGTCCAACTTTGTAAAAATCCGTGCTCCTTGCAAACGGTTTAACAGTTCCGGAATAAGGGGCAGGGGGTAACGGTTCTTGATCGTAACGGCGTTGAGGCCACGATAATCAATACAGGGCCGCAAGCCCCCATCCTTCTTGGCCACGAAGAAGATGGGGGCCCCTGCGGGGGATGTTGAGTGCCGAATGTGCCCGTTCTTAAGAGCTTCCTCCAGGTACCGTCGTAGTTCCGTTAATTCCGGTGCGGAGAGAGCGTAGATGCGCCCAAACGGGGGTTCCGCCCCTGGTGTCAACTCAATGGGACAGTCATATGGGCGTCGCGGCGGGAGTTGGGCCGCCTGAATCTTGCTGAAGACGTCCCCAAAGTCTTTATATTCAGGGGGGAGCCCTTCTTTAGATGTTGTACTGCTACTGCTGCCTGCCGTCCGCAAGGATTGCGGTGGGGCGTTTTGTATGCAGTGTTGTTTGCAATATAGAGACGTGAACTGCAGCTGCCGCCGGGCCCATTGAATCTGGGGGTCGTGCTGAGCAAGCCATGGGAGTCCTAGGACAACAAGAAACATTGGTGTACGCACTACATCAAAAGAGAGCAGCTCCTGATGGGCTCCCACGGTACAGGGGAGGGGGTAGGTTTGGTGGGTGACCAGGCCCGAGACAAGAGGAGAACCATCAATACTGTGCACGGCTTCAGGCCTCTCCTTGGGCTGCAGAGAAATTCGCGCTGCTCGTATAAAGTTGTCATCTATGAAATTGGCGGAGGCCCCCGAGTCTATCAGGGCCCAGACTATCAAAGATTTGTTGGAGGTGAGACCCACCATGAGGGGAACTCGCAAGTGCAACGAGGCCTCAGAGGTGAGGGACGGGATAACCTTCAGGGTCGAGATGTTCCCGGTCCATCCCGACCCTTGGCGTTTCCCGCCGCTCCGCCGGGAGGGAGGCAGTGCAGGGCAGTCTTGAATGAAGTGCCCCATATCCCCACAGTAAAAACATGCTTGTGTCCGCCGTCTACGCTCCCGTTCTTCTGCCGTGAGGGGTCCCCGAGGTGCGCCCAACTGCATCGGTTCAGCCTCTGGACTGGCGGGGGCGACAAGGTCTGGATTAGGGCATACAAAGGGAATCCCGCATAATGGGGTGCTTCTTCCTTCTTGGCGCCTTTCTCTCCGCCGCTCCAGTAGCCGTGCATCTATTTGGAGGACGAGGGCGGCCATGCTCGTCCATGTGTCTGGGAGGGCAACGTAGGCTAGTTGGTCCTTTAAGTCCTCTGCAAGTCCCCTGCGAAAATGCACCCTCAGGGCGCTTTCTGACCACTGTAATTCTAGGGCGAGTTGTTGGAACTGGGTGATGTATTCCATCAAAGGCGTTCGTCCTTGTCGCAGATTTAACATGGCGGTTTCTGCATCCTGAAGTCGATGAGGGTGATCGAATAAAAAGCGGAATTCTCGCAGAAATCCTGGGTAATCCGCTAAGAGGGGGCTGTGGCTAGTTAGCAAATTGGTGGCCCATTCCAAGGTAACCCCTCCTACGTTCCCAATCACAAAAGCCACCTTTAGGGCATCTGTGGAATAGGTGGCTGCTTGGGTGGTGAATGTGAGGTCGCAGAGGGCCAGAAATGCACGACACATCTTGCGATCTCCCAAAAACCTTTCTATGCGTGGCCCTCGGGGTTCTCGGGCTGCGGGGGGCCCCAGGGGTAGGGGGGCCGCAGCTGCAGGAGCCGCTGCCGCGGCCTCCGCCGCTACCACTACCGGGGCCTGCGGCACCGGGGCCGCCAACATCATTGCTGCCTGAGCGGCGGGCAGCTGCCGCTGAACTACTGCAGCGGCGAGATCTGCATGTTGGTCTTGTAAATCCTTTACCTGCATAACCAGGGTCTGCACGGCGCGGACCAGCTCGCCTATTTCCGGGGAACCCTCCATGGGAATAAGTCGGGCGTGTGGGTTGGCCGGTGAATCTGTCAGTGGGAGGGGGTAGGAAGGGAAGGAAACACAAGGGTAAGGATGCCCACACGCTCCGAGGGGGCTCAAATAGCTCTGTTTCGACACTCGAGGCTCCCAGTTGCCCGTCAGGATAGTATGTGGGCCGCTCAGTATGCTTTCGCACCAAGAGCTTCGGCCCCTATCATCATAGGGCACAGAGCAATTCAAAGGGAAAAGGCTCACACATGCATCACATTCAAAAGCCACAAGGGGGAGCACTGGTGAGGTGGAGGTGAAGGGAGCAAGGTTAAGGAACCCTGGGAAGGAGGGAAATGGAACCAGGACTCTCACACTGAGGGGGAAAGGGATAGGGAAATTGACCCAGGAGGGGAGAGGGGCAGAAGCACCCTGGCCCGCAGGCCCTCGCACCCGTTCTTGCTTACCAGGGACAAAAGGGGTAAGGGTCCTATCAACACACAATTGCTCAGGGCTATACACAATCAACAAGGGGGTATACAGGAAGACACAGTACAGGGAGAGGGGAATACAAACGGAAACACGAAAGGCAAGGCAATAGCAACACACGCAAAGGCAAGGACTTAGCTTTCAGGCAAGGGGCCAGTCTCCACAGACACACAAGCTCTGTTCACCGGCACAGAGCTCAGCAAACTGCCAGCTTATAAAGGTCTAGCCCCGCCCCCTGCACGCGCCTGCAGGCGCTCAGATCGACGAGGAGGGGGGCGTGGTCTCATTGCATGCTCCACAGGCCCCTGCTGAGGTGTGGCTTGCAAAGGGGGCGGAGCCACAGGCGGCGTCGGTGCGATGCTTGGCTGTAGCTGGGGCTGTGGCCCCAGCGGGATGGGGCTTCCATGCCGCGGAGTGAGTCGGGGTGCGGGGAGGCGAACCCGACTGCTGACAGTATGGCTGGGGAGAATAGATGTGCGGGTCCGCATTGGTGGCCCTTAGCCCAGGCTGTGTCCTCAGAGATTTTCCAGAGGACGCAGCCTGGGCTAGCCACCCTGGAGCAGTCCTGAGATAATATCTGGCAGAATCAAAACAGACATGCTGGTAGCACCTGGGCCACAGCAGCCCAAAGCAGACCACCGGCATGTCTGTTTTTACCGTGTGTCTCTCTGTGTCTGCGTGCATGAGCTGAGGGGCAGGAGGTCCAAAATATCTGGATTTGCAGGATCCAAAATGTCTGAATGCAGTCTGACTCCAGAGGTTGCTGTAGTGTTTACCACTAAACGGCAGAATAACGAAAATCAGCACTTGGCTATAGGAATGTGCGAACACCGGGGGTTTGGTGTTCAGCCCGTTTGGGATTTGGCCGAACCCAAAACTGTTCGGTTTGGCCTGTTTGGCTCAAATGGGTTCAGGGGGGCTGAACGTGTTCGGTTGGGGGGGAAGCGGTTTTCCCTCCCCCCTTCCAGCTGCGCAGGTGGAAGGGGCCCTGGGGAGCACCTCCCCCCCACCCTTCACAGCCTCATAATTTTTTTTTAACCCCCCTACCCCAGGGATCGCCCTACCTGGTGGTGTCGGGGCTCCGGCCCTGGGTCCGGCAGTGGTGGGTCTGGAGGCGGCAGTGCTCCAGAGCGCTTCAGGCTGCAACTAGGTCTTCCAGGTCAAACCAGAAGGCCTAGTAGCGGCTTAACATGCTCCAGAGTGCTGCCAGACCCGCCGCTGCTTCCGCTACCTCCACTGGACCTGGGGCCAGACTGCCGGCTCCACCAGGTAGGTCGGGCTCCGGGTCTGGCAGTGGTGGTGGTGGTGGCAGCATCAGGTCCGGCGGTCCAGTGGTGACCGTGCTCCAGAGCGCTTCAGGCCGCTACTAGGCCTTCCTGTTTTACCCAAAAGGTC
This sequence comes from Sphenodon punctatus, assembly GCA_003113815.1. NCBI lineage: Eukaryota > Metazoa > Chordata > Lepidosauria > Sphenodontia > Sphenodontidae > Sphenodon > Sphenodon punctatus. The sequence continues at coordinate 3,836,161 of QEPC01011255.1, read as the reverse complement.
TAGTAGTGGCCTGAAGCACTGTAGAGCACCGCCACCTCCAGACCCGCTGCCAGACCCACCACCACCAGACCCAGGGCCAGAGCCCTGGCACTACCAGGTAGGGCAATCCCTGGGGTGGGGGTGGATTACATTTTTTTTTTACGAGGCTGGGCAGGGTGGGGGGGAGGTGCTCCCTGGCACCCCTTCCACCAGTGCAGCTTGGAGGGGGGAGGGAAAACCAGGTTCCTCCCTGCCCCACCGCCCCTTCCCAAACAGGTTCGGAACCCGAACTTTGTTTGGCCAGTTCGGGTGGGGGGGCAGTTTGGATTTGGGGTGTTCGCGAATGGTCCGAACACCCTGAGTTCAGGCCAAACCCCGAACTTCCGAACCGTGTTCGCACATCCCTACTTTGCTATTCTTGGTGATTATCAGCATCCAGCTCTTTAGCACTAAGTGTTCAATTTGGATGTCTTTCCCACAGGTGGGTCCAACTATTGAATCACCAGTCCTATCTGCAGTGCTACATTCACAGTTCCAGGCATCTTGGAGGTGCTCTTCTCCACTCCTCATGTCAACAGCAATCTACAATTGCAGGTCTTTACTGTACTCTATTACATAATCATTCAGGCTCTGATACAGGGCATTTAAGCATAGGACTAATTTTAAGCACATGCTTAAATGCTTTGTTCAAATGAAGAATTAATTTTTTGCAATAAGTTGCCAATTGCAATAATGGGTTATGTGATGTAGACATCTATGAAATAGATTTTGACTGGATTCTAGATACCAAAGGCTGGTAAATCAAGGCCATCTAGAGGGGGGAGTCTTATAAAGTCTGATAATTTTGATAATATATTATTCATATTAATTTCTATTTCAAAGGTCAGCAGTCTTTCTGATGGCCTTCTTGAAGGCTTTCCAGCACTTAGAGCAGGACTGAAAATCCATGTTCCTTCAGCAGCCTATCTTGTGTTGAGAGGGATTCCTTGACAACCCATATTACCTTCCATCACCCAACAATCTCAACCAACACGCAGTAGGTCCAGTTCTCCTTTGAGTGGCTCCATAATTCTCACATATGGGTTTCTCAAGCCCCACTTGTATCACTTCTGGTCCTTCACTCATGCCCATTAATATAAAAGGACTGACCCATCCCTCCTCATGCATTCAGTTCCTTCCAACTGTTCTAAAGATCAGTTTGCCTCTTAGGTATGGAAGCGACTTCACTAGTGGAATGGTTTAAAAACAAAACAAAACAGATTTCAAGTGCTGTTCAAGGTGTGTCAGCAACCAATGATTGCCATAAAAGATCCTCATGAACTTTACCTTATTTGTCGGGGATAAGGGCATACATTGACAGGTTGTAACAAGGCATGTTATTTACTGACACCAAGGGCGCTTTTAGATGAGACAAATTTGCGCATGTTTGGTAAAAAAATGTGCGTGTTTTCATGCTCATTTAAACACCTAAACCATTTTAAATGAGCATTTGCCATGATCGTGTAAAAGTCAAAACCGTTTTGAATGTGGTTTTTAAATAATGCACATTTTTAAAAACCGGTTTTGAGCCCCTTTGATGATCGGGGATGGGGTGGGGTGGCTAAACCGTTTTTTTAAAATGCGCATTATTTTAAAAACACATTCAAAACAGTTTTGGCTTTTACACGATCATGGCAAATGCGCATTTTAAACGGTTTAGGTGTTTAAACGAGCATGAAAACACGTGCATTTTTTTTACCAGCCATGCGCAAATTTGTCTTGTCTAAAAGCGGCCCAAGCGTGCATAGAGAAAGATGCCTAAGACTGCTGGGTCTCCAGAACAGCCTTAAAAGGGAAATATTTCTGTTTGACCAGCATTGGAACTGCCAGCAACACCTTAAACATCATTAAACCCTTCAACATTGCTACCATTGATGTCAAGAGAAACAATATCAGAAGGAAAGGCGCTCAAAGTAAAGCCAGATCAGGCTTCACATACTGAGTCTCCAGAAACTCTGGAACCTCTGCCTTCTTCTAAAAGATCATTAATAGTTTTAAAGGTGCTAAGTGCACCGTTAAAGAAAGAAAATAAAGTAAAAAAAAAAAAACAGGAGAAAAAGAGAGAGAACAAGTAGAGTGCACAGGGAAGGCATATAAGAAAAGGATAAGAAGTCTTCTCAGCATCTGATGAGGAGATAATGGTGGAACCTCTACCATGTAGAGAAATTCCAAGTATGCCATCTCAAACTTTACAAAGCAGAGACTTCCCGAGTACACCATCTCCAACTCAAACAATGACTTCCTATATTAAGTCACCTGAGTATGATGTAGATTTCAGAGGATGGAATGGTGGTATTTAGAGAAGAATTCTCTCCATTTCAAGTTAACCCCCGAGGTCAACATGGCTGGTCAATCTGCATCATGCACTGACACAGAATCCTTCTCAATAGCCAGTGCTTGGGTATACTCTGTCAGTGTGACCACCATTATCTCAGTTCTACTCCCCAGGTTGGAGACGAGGATTGATTCATCCAGGACCATGGCCATACTGGCAGGAAAGAGAACAAACAAGATCACAAGTTGATACATCAGTCATTATGGACTGCCTTAAAAATGTTTAGTTCTACGTCCCTTCAGACTGGGGTAGGCTGCATGATGTATATACAGTGCAGTGTATAAGAAGAGTTCATTGGGGGTAATTTCAGACATTTAGGGATGTGCGAACGTGGTTCGGAAGTTCGGAGTTCGGCCCAAACTCGGAATGTTCGGATGACCAAACTGAGCTTCCGAACTGAACACTCGAACTTCTGAACAGTTTGGAAAAGTTTGGATGAGTTTGGATGAGTTTGGGGGAGGGAAAAACATGACTTTGGTGGGAGAAATGTGACTGAAAGGGGGAGGCAGCTGAGGAGCAGATTTCTTTGGTTCCAGGGGTGGACACCACGGGTGGTTTCAGGGCCAAAAATACCGATACAGAAAAAAATTCAGTTTCGGTACTAATACCACTTTTAAAAATGTTTGGCCAAGTTCGGCTGAACCGAACTCCGCCGAACCGAACAGCCGAACCTGGGTTTCGAACTGAATGACTGAACGTCTGAACATCCGAATGGAGTTCTGTTCGCCCATCCCTACAGATGTTACAAGATCACAGTCAAGCACAGTGAACCATAGACAATCCCGTGGTGGGGCCAAAGAGCCCTGAACATCTGATCGGCGGCATCCAGATGTTCACCACAGTCAATCACCTGTAGGGGCCAAAGTCAACCACGGTTCTGGAGGTCGGGACGGAACCATCCCCGGAACCGTGGTCAAAGTGATTCCCACTTGGAAACCGCCAAACATAACAACTGAACGACAACCACCAGGCAGAATCAAAGAAAATGATCCCCAGCCGTAGCGAACGCATGCAGCATCGCTGCCAGGCAACGAGCAACACACAGACCCGGGAGGGAGATTTAAAGGGCACACAGCAGCAGAGCAGGGGAAGGTGGTGGGATTGAGCAAGGTGGAAGGACGAGGAGAGCAGAGGGTGAGTGAGGAAGGGAGGAGGAGGTGGCAGAGAAACAGCGGCAGCGGGGCAGGCTGCCCCAGAGGGGACAACCGGCCAGGGGATGGAGGCACCCCAGAAATGGGTAAGGAGAACGAGGGGGGTCCGCACAGTGGCAGAGGGTCATGAAGGGAGGGTACCTGGTGGGAGAGGGGCAGGGAGGCGGGCCGCGGGTTCGAAGGACAGAAGCACCTAACCCCCACTTTACGACCCACAGACTCGGAAATGGGCCCAGAACCTGGAGCCCCCGGTGGAGACCGGTGGAGGGGAAGCAGAAGAGGAGGAGCAGGAGGAGGAGGGCACACGTCGGAGATGCCGGTGCCAGCGAGGAGGGAAATGGGGGCACAAGGAGACCCAGGACTTCATCAGGAACTGGCGGTCCCTGGAGCACCAGGTGGAGCTTGTCGTGAACAAGAGGAACGAGCTTGTGTTCCCAGAGATCGTGTGGGACATGGAGGTGGTGGGGCACCACAGGACCATTGCCCAATTCCGCTCCAAGGCCAAAGAGCTCAAGAGGGGGTACAAGGCCATAAAGGCCAACAACTGGTGATCCGGACACGGAGCACGGACCGCCCCCTACTACAAAGCCCTGGACAGCATCCTTCACCTGAAGGGCTCATCGCCCCATGGCTTGTGGGGAGCACCGTAGGCCAGGGCAGAGAACGGGAAGACATCCCACCACCCCTGGCATCCCCGCCCACAGGCACGGACTCCAGGGACTCAGCCCACCCAGAGGAATGCCCCGGGGAGCAGCAGGCCCCCCCTTATGAACCAGCACTGGGCACCCACACCCGCAGTCCGACTTTGGTGGATCCAAGGCTGGAACGCTGGTCACCCTTAGCCAGTGGACACAGGGGGAGCATAGTCACATGGAGGAGCCAACCTCGGAGGGTTCTGAGACAGACATAGAGGGTAGGCAAGTGGTTGAGATGGCAAGCGGACCATAGGGGGTGCACACAAGTGTGGGGATCTCCTACAGGGTGCAGGCCTGTCCCCGTGGTCCCCAGGAACCAGGGAACATGGGAAGGGTGCACGAGGGCCTGACCAGGAACAGAACAGGAGGACAAGCGCTGCTGACTGGGGGGCACTAGCACCCAGTGCCAGTGAGTGGAGAAATGGTGGGATGGGGACTGGGCCCATGCAAGGGTAACAAAAAACCCCACATCCATTCCCCAACAGGTGTGCACACACCCCAGCACATGGGACCACCAGGCAATGGGGACAGCAGGGAACAGTCACAGCAGCAGCTGGAGGACCAAGGTGAGGTACCATGGCAGGGGCGACCCAACAGGGGTGCACCGAGGGCACAGACAGGCAGGAGGGGCATGCCCTCCCTGCCCTGGTATGACGCACCCAGTGGCTCGGGGCGGAGGGTGGAAGGGGGGATGGTTGGGCCACGGGGCAGCACCAAGGGGGAGGACCGTGTCCACCATCAGCGGGAGGGGACAACAACCATCCCCCAGCCCCACTCCCAGACAGGTGGGATATGACCGAGCCCAACTAACAGTCTCCAATTGGCTCCCCAACAGGGAAACCAGCAGCGTCCCCACCAGCCGAACCCATGCCCTGGCACAGCAGATGCAGGAGCACAGAGCATGGGTACGGCACCAGGCAGAGGATCTGGCCGAGGAGATCATCTGGACCAGCATGGAGCAGGGGGAGCGGATGCTCGCTGCCATAGACTGCATGGAGATGGCCACAGAGAGGGACTGCCGCCACCCATCCCCACCGCACAGGCCAGTCTGGACATGGAGGCCTCCCATGACACGGTCGTGGAAACTGACAGCGGGGGTGAGGAGAGCTCCCAGAGCTCCATGGCTCCCTCAAGGCAGCCGAGGGGACAGCCCAGGAAGCTGCAGAGGTGGGGTGGTAGGGTGGGCCAGGGAGCAGCAGTGGGTGGAAGGGGACAGGGGACACAGAATGGTCAATAAACGCACGGGTGTACACAAGCAACCACTTTATTGTGTGCTTAATGGTATTGGGAGGGGATGGGGTATCAACTCGGGTGAGGCATGGTGAGAGGTGGGGCCTGCAAAGGAGCAGCCCCCACACGGCTGTGGGCGATCAGAGGTGCTTGGAAGGCTGGTGGTGTGAGCTACCCATGCGAACGGGGCGGGGTCCCGGGGACCGGAGGTGTCCCATGGCAGCCCCCGGGGCAAGGGCAGCCCAACACGCTCAGGCCCCGACATCACTGGATAGATGCCTTGCCAGGGCAGCGCAGATCCGCTTGTCATAGCAGTATTCCCACGGGTTTTCAGCATTCACATAGAGCAGCATGGCTCCTGGTGGCTGCTGGGGCATAGGGAATGCCAAGGCAGCCCCATAGGTCTCACAGATGTTGTGCAGGACACAGCAGGCATGATCACGAGGGCCGAGGTCTCCACAGCAAAGTCCATCTAACCAGCAAGGCACCTCCAGTGCTGCTTGAGGGCACTGAAGGCCCTCTCGACCACTGTCCTCAAAGCACAGAGCCGGGCATTGAACAGCACCTCCACAGGGTTCCTGGGGACTGGGTATGCCTTCATGAGCCAGCGGAGGAGGGAATAGGCCAGGTCCCCCAGGATGCAGGGGGGCATCAGCACCCCCTCGATCCTGGACATCTTCATGTCAGCAAAGTCCCCCCGGTACATCCGTGCATAGAGGGGGGAGATGGCAAGGATCTCAGCATCGTGGCTGTGGCCGGAGTGGCCGATGAAGTTGTCCATGCACAGGCCCCAGTGGTCCGCAACTGTCTGGAGCAGCAGGGAATGGTGCCCATGCTGGTTGATGTATTCGGCAGCATCCCCATTGGTGGGGTGGAGGAGCTCAATGTGGGTGCCATCCACAGTGCCCAGATAGTTGGGGAAACCCCCAGCCTCGAAGCCAGTCAACACAGCCTCCTGGTCCACGAGCTAGATTGCGAGGTCCAGGAGCATGCCCTCCATGGCCTCGCAGAAGTCACGGATGCCTGTGACGGTGCCCAGTCCCACACTGAAGAGCTGTGTCACAGACCAGCAGGAATCTGGTGTTGTCAGTGCTCAGACAGCTATGGCCACGCGCTGGACCATGGGTATGGGTGTGCGCAACCTCTCCAGCCAGGGTGCCAACAGCTCAGAGAGGCACAGGAGGCACCTGCTATCCATGCGGAAGTGTGCCCTCCATGCTGGATTGTCCCACCATGCCAGGGCCCCGGCCCACCATTCCTGTGCCCGGTCAGTGACCCACAGCCACCTTTGAGTGGGCATGATGAGCATGGCAGCGCATCCCATGGCAGCTTGGCACCAGTGGTGTCACCTGGCTGCCTCCCGAAGAGCAGCTGCCTGCCCTCGGGTGAGGCACTGGGACCATTGGTGGTAATAATAATAATAATAATAATAATGTTTAATACGGCATTGGCTTTCGCCATAGCCCCAATCACACAAAAATACAAAACATACAAAACCAGATACTAAAATAGCATAACACAAGGCTACAAAGCCAACCAGTGATAATACAATAACATATCCAGTAGCGCCAACTCAACTTTATAGATTAGCAATTTGGTTACTAATAACACTAAGCTTTAGATAATAGGCTCGATACTAAGCACAAGCCATATATGCAAGTATCTGCCTACTAGCCATTTGCCTTGTAACCCATAGAGCCAATAACACATTTATAAGCCACTATGCCCTTGTTACAAGGGAACAGACTCTTGGTAACAAGCATCCACAAGCAAATAAATGGCCCTAATGCCGAACTCTTAACAGGGTGCCACTGCAGCGGGACCATTGGTACTCCCCGGCCGCCTGTTGGGCCCTAAGCCGGGCCAGGGAGTGCCGGCACCCATGGTGAGCGCACCAGGCGGCCACAGCGCTCCTGCCCAGGCACCCCCGAATGTGGATGGCCAGGTGAAGCAGGTCAGTGGAGAGGCGCAGGAGGTCGGTGTGCACCTGGTACCACTCTGCACATAGGCACAGGTGAAGCCAACATGCGCCCTTCCGGCCCATGGCCATGGCGGACAGTGCCCATGGTGTGGTCCAGCGTGCAGCTCTCCTGCCGGTGTCTTGGGCCCACCCCTGCTCCGTGCCCCACTCTTGCACCTGTGGGGAGGGCTCCTGCGCACCCCTACTGTCCACCCTTCCTGCCCCGCNCCGGTGTCTTGGGCCCACCCCTGCTCCGTGCCCCACTCTTGCACCTGTGGGGAGGGCTCCTGCGCACCCCTACTGTCCACCCTTGGCTGCCCACTTGCTGCCAGCTGACTGGCGGCTGGTGTGTGGCTGCTGAGGGCGTCCCCCCTGGGTGCCCCTGTGCTCCCAGCATGGGGGCTTGTGCCCCAGGCCCGCATGCGCCCATCAGTGTGGTCTGCAGCTGGTTGCCTGTTGTCAGCACCTCCCTGTTATCAGTGCTAGCTGTACTGTCAGTGCCCTTGGTTCCTGCAGCTGTGCTGGGTCTGCTCCCCACACATCGCTTGCTCACTGTCCCATGTTGCGGCCTACGGGCTTATTGCATGTCCTTGGAGCTCCCCTGCTTCCCTCCCCAGCCCAAATGGGAATGTGGTGCCCCTCATTCCTTGCTGGGCAGACCCTCTGACTGCTGAACCATGGCCAGCTATGCTGCTCTGGGGCTCCTGCGCCCCAAATCACCAGGCTCCCCTCATAACTGGACCTTCTGGGAGACCATGGCCTATGTGACCTCTCTGGCATTCCCCGACCATGGAACTGCTCCTGTGTTTCCCAGATACCCTCTCTGGTGCCTATGTGACTCTGAGCTCTGGCCTTCGCTACTTTGGCTATGATGCCAGCGCTCGCAATTGCCGGTTCCATGTGGAGGCGTTGGGCCGCCGTCCCTTTCCTGATGGGTGCATTCCAGAGATGAGGTGCTCATATGTGGCATGGTCCCTGGCAGAGACCGTGTCAGCCATCTCGGTCTGTAGCCTTGCTGGGTTCATGAGCTGTCTGGAGGAGGGGGGCCCTGCCTTGGCTGTTTCCTTCTTCACCTGCATCCATGGGGCCTGTGGCTACTAGCGGTTGTGTGGGGTGGCGTATTACGCTTGGGCACCTGCCTTGGCCCCCTGCTGCCGACTATACCTTGTCAGAGCCCACCGGACCAGAACTGGCAGCGCTGGCTGCTGTGTGGTCCCGTACTGATGTTCAGGTGGGGCTCTCTGGGCCGGATCCATTTGAGGCCTACTACCTCATAGCCCACCACATGGAGGGGCGGGGCTACCACTGGGGCATGCATCAGTGGCCCCATTATGTGCATCTGGTTCGGTCCCAGCCCCCTTTGCGACCCTGTGCAGCTGGCTGTGAGCCCCCATGTGTCTATGGTGTCATGGATGACAGCCTCACCGTGTGCTCCCTGCATGTCCCTGCCAGCTCGGGGCACTGGCCGCTCACTCTGTTCCATTCCGGCTTTGCGGCTGTTCTGGCTGGTTCACTTGCCTCCGTTCTGCTTGCCTGTGTCGCTGTGCCCCCTCCGTGTGCACCCCCTGTCCTTCGCTGCCTGTGGTGTACCTCTCCATGGCCGGCCCCCTCTTTGGATGGTTCCTGCTGCCTGTGACCTCTCCTGGCTCTCCCCGTGGTGTATTCCTCCCTTGCACGACCGCCTGCACATCTGTGTCCATGCCCTGCCCTGCCCCCCACCCCTGTGTGCCTCTGTACCTGTGCAGGACTTGGGGCCCCTGGACAGCGCCTCCCAGCTTCCTCCAGGGAGTGTGTGCATGTGCTGACCGCAGGATCCAGCTTACATCCATCCCCAGCCATGCTTCTGCTTCAGCGAGGGGGATCCTTGCCATCTGGACCTGTCTTGGACTTCTCCGGTGCCTTCCCCGGCATGGTTGCCCTCCCCCTGTGACCCTGCTCCATCCCCGTGGGGACCCCTGTGACTTGGGATGTCTGTGTAGCTGTTGGGTTGCTCGTGCTCCCTGTGCTGTCAGTGGGGTTCCCAGTGCCTTTCACCGTGTCCTGGACTATTCCCAGCCTGGTTCTCTCCCCTTCCTTGGCCCGGGGCTCCGCCCCCCCATGTCCGTGGTGCTGTGTGTGTTGGCCTTCCAGGTGTGCTCCCCCCTTCCTTCCTTCCCCATTCAGATGTGTTTGCGCCCGGGTGTGTGTATGTGCTTTGTGTTCTGCTGTGTCCATGGCTTCCCTGTGCCTGTTGTGTGTGTTGCCTCAACCGCTCTTCTCCCTCCTCTCCCTCCCTTCCCATTTCCCTTGTATGGGCGTTGCCTTTTGGCGCTTTTGGCTTAATTTGCCCTCAGTCGGCCATGTCCGCCTTCAGCCCCGCCTCTGTGTCTTCTGGGTGTTCTGACTGCGGTCCAGAATCGGCGTAACATCTGTTGCACTGCCCCGGGCTGTGTCTGTCAATTTCCTTGCCATAGTCCCACTACCATCACATCTATTCGGGGCTTTCCTGAACCATGGGAGGGGGATAGCTGGCTCGCCACGGTTGGGAATCCACTGTGGTGATCCAGGAGCGCGTAACATCTGAAATTACCCTGGGTTCCACTCAATGGGGAAAACACAGTGAACATCGGTTCCTGATTTATACAGGGAGTTGCCTCATTACAGAGAACAGTTTATATTCTTTGAATAAAAACTTGCTGAACATAGGTGCAGTGCAAAGGACCAGAATTAGGGATGTGTAATGAGGGCCAATTTTATATTTCTGAATTCAATTCCGGTTTCAGTGCCAATTTTGGGGGGTTTTGTGGTTTGTGTGTCAGAATTTTGTGACTGCTGTTACAGTTGGTTGGGAAGGAAGCAAGCAAGCAAGGGAATGAAGTCTCTGTATGTAGACTGTGTGTGTACAAGGGGATACAGCTCTCTCCGTGTATCCACATACCAATGCGCAGGTGGTGAACCTTAAACAGTAAAGGACCCTGGCCTTAGGAAGCTCCAGAGCACTAGCCATTGGAATCTCACTTCCTTGCTCAATCTCATCCCATCCCATAGGTGCAGTTACACCTCTAGCTGCCTATGGAAGCAGGCCATGTTCCCGAACTGCAAAGCACTCAAAGATCAAAAGTAAACCTAAATCAAAACACAATCCACTCCTATAGATCACCATTGTTGGGGCTAAACTCTCCTGCTGATCAAGACAATATATCATGAAACGATACCTCAACTGCTGAACCAACAATTCGAAACATCAAATTAGATCTGGAATTTGAGTGGCACAGAGCTCACTAACACAAACCCCAAAATTGCAGGGCTTTTTGTGTTTGTGTTTTATCCAACCAAAATGCACAACCCTAGGTAGAACCCTTTAAATATATGACATCCTTCTAAGTTGTGATGATCAATTCAGGGACCCAGAAGACAGATTTTCTTTCACAAAGATAGATGCAATGTATTTTTTAAACTGGAGATGAGGTCAGGAAGCTACTGGCATTTGAAGCCAAACATGATCTACAAGAAAACACAGTGTTACTTAAAAAAAGTGGAAGCTGGAAATCCACTCCAGAATCCTCCCCTCGTACCAAACAGTAACTTATCTGTATTACCCAGTCAACTGTTTTCTGAAAAAATGTTATCTGGCCTGATACAGGCCTTCCTATTTTGGTGGCAGACTACTTCTAACATTTGATGGTTCCTCACTGAACAGGAATCCCATCCAAAGCCATCCAGTAACAAACACATCCTTCAACATGATGGATTCTCCCTGGATTTTTAACTTGCCAGAGAAACTGGCACCCACATTGACCCAGATTGTTAGTATAATTAACTTAGACTGGTGTTATTCCTGCTGCTTTGAAAGATGCTACAAATGTAATTAGATACCAAAATGGAACAGTGGGCTGATATACCACTGACATATGGAGATGTGCGTATTTACGCCATGGAGTATCCATCTACTCAAGCTGTTTTTATACATAACAGTACTATCTCTATACAAACACTTTGGAGACTATATACAGGAGGGTAATGCATCTAAAGTTTTCACAGTACGTTGCAGCACTTTTCCCTTTATACAATATGCCTTTGCTATATTCTTCTGGGATATATTTTCCACCAAACTTTGCCATGGGCACAATTCTATGCTGTGCACACACCGTTCACATGCATCGTGTGTGCCGTATGCATGCACAATGAACACACGCATTGTAGGTGTGCATGCACGCAGCATGCGTAGCACAGTTGCACGTGGTATGCATGCTAGCTGGGCTGATCCCACCCCCTGCATCCACACACCTAACAGCCCAAGGGATGAAGCATACAAAGTGCACACTGCTTATGTTGCGTGTGCTGTGACCACTGCCTCCACAGTAGAGCACACACCTGTGGGCTCTCTGGACACGATGCGTGCCCTTTTCTTGCGTGCCATTGCTGTGCAATGTTGTGCAGCATTGCATACATACATGCTGTTGGCATGTGCACACGTGCCATCGGCGTGCACACACAGCATAAGATTTTTCCCTATGTATGTGCATTATGGTGAAATTCTCTGTAGTTTTAAGAAACTTCTAAATGATGCCATATATACCTGGTACCTTTCCATGTATTAGTTTCAATAGAGCCAATTTTATTGATGTTTATTAAGAAATCCACTTTGGCTGAAATTATAGAATCATTTGCAGACTGAATGATCCAGCTCATGTGGAGGCACCCAAAGTTGTCCTTTTTGAGGGTGAATGCAGAAGATAAGCAGACTTTAACAAGCAAATATTCACTAGTGAGCAATTTCTTACATTATGACAACTTGCTTCCAACAGAACAGAATACCACCATCTCATATATGTAGATTAACGAAGACATCAAAAGGGCCTTTGTTTTGCTTAAAAAGAACTGACTTTGACTCCTCTTATGGCGACTTGGAATTCCCACAAAGTTATTAAATCTCATAGAGGGTTTATTAGCCAATACGAGCTGCCAAGTTTATGTAGGTAAAAAGTTTCCAGAACCATTTATTTTCAATAGAGTATGGCACCACACCATGTTGCTGTTACGTATTGATTGCCTAATGGAGATAGCAGTGAGGGCCAATGGCTGTGGAGCTGGCCTGAACACAACTGCTTGAATCTGGACTTAGCAAATGGTACGGAAATCTTGGCTGCAAAATCTGACACCTTAATAAATGCCATCCACATTTTGGACTGACAATCCACATCAATTGGAGTGTAAATAAGCTGGCTCCAAACTAAAATGCAGTCTGAAAACGGTGATTTTCTTTCATCAAAATTAGCATCTAATAAAAATAAAAAAATCCTGGTCAAACAGCTCTATCCATCATATCCTTTATTTTGGATTACAATAAATAAGAGTGACTATTTCTAGTTAAACCATGACTCCCTTTGTGTGAGGAGAGCTGCATGAGTGACAGTGAGAGAGAACTCAGCTGCCGACAACTCAGGGCTGGCAGAAGGGCACCCAAGAGCCATATTCTAAACCATAATCATGCACAATGAACTTAAGTTGCACTCCAGCCGCAATTTAGTTTCTCCACACAGTCTTGATTAGCCAACACTCTCCCCAGAGTGGGCTAGTTCATAAGAGTTCACCTCTCTGTTGCCCAAAATCTTTGAGGTGATTCAATCACATAAAAATATAAAATGGGTTAGGTCTACCTTGGTATCCAACCAGTCACCCCAGAATGCCAGTATCCAGGTTCAGTAAATGCAAAGACGCCAGCTTATAATAAGAGAAAGTTTATATCTAAGAGTTAAGTTTGCCATGTAGGTCAGAGCCATTGATGCAAAGGGTTATTATTTATTCAGCAATTAGATCACTCCTACAGAGAGAGGCCAAGGTGGGATTTTATAAGTCCTTTGTAATATAACTGCGCAAGAGACATATGTACAAGTCTGATGTGTAAGCCCTAGGGCAGGGATTGTGTCTATTCAATTACTTTGTAAAGCGCCAGGTACATTGATGGCGCTATATAAATGCTTAATAATAATAATAATAATAATTAATAAATATATGTCTGACTTGATCAACACCACCACATTCCAGGTCTCTACAATGGGTGGAAACATCTGTCCTATCCCGGCCGGGTATGCTCCATATGCAGGAAAGCCCTGGCTGGAGAGGGGAGATTGGGGGGCAGGGAGTGATGTGCAGCTGTGTTCCCAACATCACCCCATCCCTGGCATGATGGGCAGTCATGGCTGCCAATGTGAGAACGCCATGACTGGGTTCCATGGTAACCCCTCACACAGGGATGAGCCAGAAACAGACATTCCCACTCTGCCCCAACCAGGTAGGAGCTGGGTGTCGACTGTGGGCCTGGCTCATACCAGGCCCACATTTCCCACCCCGCTCCTACCTGTCCGGGGTAGGAACCGGGTCACAAACAGAAGGTCTGCTCTGATGCCGGCCTAGCCAGGGCAACTGGGCCCAGCTGGACCAGTGCCACGTATGTTAACACCCACTGATGCTTAAAAATCAAGCTGCAGGACCATATCTCTATTGGCACTATCTGTGACTTCACTAAACAACCTCCATCAGAAGCTCATAGAGAAGTTCAACTCCCAGGGGCTGTTGTGCCATCCAGATGCAGATGCTGCTATTTTTTTAAACATTAACACAACACCTAAATGTAAGATCTATACTTGATCATAGACCTGATGGCAGCCCACAGTCAACAAACTACTTAATAGTCTAGACATGTTGCTTGGTGTAGCTAGCAAGAAACCTCGTAGTGCCCAAGAACCTTCAGGCACTGGCCCAACAATGACAACACTGATCTGCCCCAATATATTTAATGAAGATAGATGGGAAGGTTTTAGCTGTTTAACTTCCTAATAGAAAAGATATATTATCTACAGTGCCTTCATACAATTTCACTTCATTGGTACTTTATAGGCATGAAAGGCTGTGCTAGTTTTGCTAAAAGCCCAAGCTTTCTGTTCTTTGCCAGCAACAGGCACATCCAGGACGTGGTCACATTGCCTCTGTCCATTTGTCACTACTGCTCATTCTTGATCCAGTGGTACGTTGCTATGCATCATTACACTATTTGCTGTATATCTCAGGGTCAGGCACATTTCTCCATGTTTTTCTTAATGAGAAGTCTTTTCTGATCTTCAGTAATTTGAGTAAATCTCTCCCCCTAAATTGTGGAAAATTTGGACATTAAGCTAGGAGTATTTCTCTGTTTCAAGCTTTCTTATTTACATTGGACACACAAATATTGTGCTAAATTAATTGTCTGTTCCTGAACTGACATGAATGCTTGGCTTTTCAGGGAACTTTCCAAATGTTTGCACTATTTTGTTTGTGTTCAGGATGCTTTTTCACCAATTTACCTCTTTCAGTATTTACACCAGTAGATTTCCAACACTGGCCACTTTATGGCACTTCTGTTCCTTTCAGGTTTATGAAAGTGCTGAACAAAAACCCAAACCAAGTTGGTAAGAGTCCTACAATGTGAGTAAATTGGTGAATCTGCTGTTTTGGTTAAAACTGTTTATCACAAAAAAATTGTTTCAGCTCTACCACAGTATGGACATTCCAATTTTCACTTCTAGTTTGTGGCCAGTGATTCTGTAGCTGGTAAGTATGCCTTAATTCTGCGCATTTCACTGTGATAAGAGCTGAATCAAATAGTAAAAGAATGATCCATGGTTAATATCTGGTATGCTGGCTAGTCTGGCAGTTATTTGATAATGAACTGGTTACCACAGAGGTTAACAGCCAAACTAGATTACGCTGCAAAATTGACTGGTACTGCTACCATGTAACCAGATGTCACTTCTACTATCCTAGAAATAGGTCAAAGGGTGAGGGGAATAAATAGGAAAAGGCGCATGAGCAAATGGTAATTCAGAAAATGGTAATATGTGGTAAACTGGTAATCTGGTTAACCTGATACCCTGCCAAGCACTAACTGGATACTGTTTGGTGTCTGGACCTTTCCTGATACTGCGGATACTGCAGCTCCAGTCCAGGTACGAATAACCCCACATATCTGAAAGATTACCTGTTGTACCATGCTCCGCTGTGGCCCCTGAAGTCGACAAGGAGCACCCTCCTGCAGGTTCCACCTATTTCTCTTGTCATTGCACTGGTGCTGTGGAACTCCCTTCCCCCAGAGGTTCATTTGAGCCAGAGTCTGAACATCTTCCAGAAGCAGTGCAAAATATTTTTGGTAAGTTGTTTGGCAGGTGGGGATAGGAACTGGGGCTGGCTGGAGGGTGGTGTGCATTTGTGGGTTGGGAGAGTGGTGCGGGACGCTTTGGGGGGGATTTATGGGGTAGGGTTTTTGGGGAGGGGATTGGTGCCTTTTTATATGATCTTAGGGTTTTGTTTTTTTCTTGATTGTAAGCTGCCCTGAACCTTTATGGGAAGGGCAGCATATAAGTATGAATGAATGAATGAATGAAAAATAGCAGCAGTTGTTTGTTTTAGCTCTAACTGTGATGAGGAAGTCTGCTATCACAAGAATTGCTATGCAGGAATTTTTAGCAGACCAACTTCTTGGGTTTGATTTTTTTCATCAGTGACTTGTATGCTGAAGTTTTAGTCACCATTAAAGTAATTCAAGCCCTTTTTTATTCTGATTATTTGTTCCACTCTTAAGGAGATTGGTTAGCCTGGGGAGTGATGATATATAGGTGATCATCACTGTGTTTCCATTTCGGTTTAGCCTTTGATCTAGTGCTTTGACACATACTGATCAACTGAATGTGGTTTGTGCAAGTCAATTCATTGCAAATAACCTTGATATTGGGAAAAGGTATTAAGAGCTGTCGGCCCACTTCTGCTCTCACAAGTTATACACGCATGTAATTTCAGTCTTCATGAGAAAGATTTCAGAATCACACCACCACTCTATGCAACAGAAGACCACTCTATGGCCCTTTTCAAACAGATGGCCCCCCCTTGCCCACGTGTGTGGGTGGGTGGGGGCATCTGTGGGAACACCGTGGCCGGTGGGAGTGGGTGCGTGCCCACTCACGTGCTCCACCCACTTCCACCCACTGGCCACGCACAGAGCAATGGGCGCCAATGGTGGATGCTCCATGCGTGGAGGTGGGTGTGCATCCATGGGAACGACCCCCCACTCACCTCCTACCCACCGCAGCACCCACCCATCTCCTCACACATCGCAGGGAGCCGCAGTCCATGTGAAAATGCCCAGAGTTTGTTCATCTGTTGTCATTAAAACAAAACAAAAAACCCATAGTCCCATTCACTTCTGTTATTTCAACCTTTCATGGTCATGTCAGTTAACCTGTGCCATCTTATTCCTAACCTGGTTCCTTGTTCCTTTGTCAGTTAACCTCTTTATATCTGGAGGCTAATCTGAGATTATGCAAGGCAGACAGGTGAGGACTTTGGGTGTTTTTAGATGGATGGCTTCCCTGGTTCACCCCCAGGTGGCCTGTCCATCTAAAGGCTGACCTGCCAGATGTGCAGGTGGAGCAGGTTGCATCTGCTCTGAGACAGTCTGTCCAGCGGTGCTCTGGAACATCCCAGAGCACTGCCAGCAGAGCAGGCCAGCCTGATGTGGAGCAGCTGTCCATTTGCTTGACAGAACCACACTACAGCTCCACTTTCAGCCAGCTGCGGATCCGGGAAATGTCAGAGTTGCTGTTGCATGCCTAGAGTGTTGGGCAATTGCCTGCAACTCTATGGTGTAGCTGGGGGTGCTGTGTTGGTGCCCTGCATCAGTCTAAAAGCACCCTTTGAAGTGGTCAGTGGCTAATCAGAGCATTGAGGTTTGCATAGTAGTCACTACAAGGTTTTGAACATGAATGCATTATGAGGCAAGGAAAGTTCCAAAAATAGTGATAAATGAGCAGTTCAGAGTCAGTAGCTGTCCAGCACCCTTGTTCTAAGAATGAGAGAAATGCATGACAGTATAATGTTTAATAATTTTTTTGGCCATGCTAACACTGTTAAAGCTTAGATTTACTGGTAATACCTTACATTGTGTTGTAAATCTTGATTTATAAACATGAGTCAATTTGCAAACATTTGAATCAATATCAACAACCATGTGGTGCTAAGATTATGTAAGGCTAGCAGACACTTTTACAATAGCCTCTACTCCTTCCCCAAACTCTTGCTTCAATGTAGGACAGTGTGTACTCAGCATCACAGTTGCTACCCTGGAAACAAGTAAATCACATGGTACAAAATGCTAGTGGAGAATGCTCAGTGAATGAATAAATAAGGACCATTTTTCTTCCTTTGTTTTAAAGCCCCTTTAGACTTCCTGTTAACCACAGCTGTGAGGAATGCTTAATTTGCATCATATCAAAAGCATGGTACAAGCAGACTGGCAGTGTTGGGTATTGCAACTGCTAAAAACTAGATTAACGTAAAACAAAACCATTTGCACTTTCATTCTGTGGGAAAGTTCAGCCTCTCAGCATACAGACTTTTAAAATCTCAGCCCAGGGATTTTCTTCTGTTCAGACGTGGAAAAAATAGTCATCTACAAGTCACAACAGCAAGCTCCCTCCTGTCACAGTAGTCAAACAAGAAAATTTGGTCATTTAATGCATGCCTTTTTTCTTGCTGCTTACTGTAATCTTCTGGTGTTCTGATTGCTTCCCCACTCCTTTCCCCTTAAGAGATACATACAATTTTGATGGAAAACCAACAAGAAAAGATAATGGCATTGCTCAGCTTTGCTTTGTCCTAGTCTGTTAAACAGCCATCTCTTTCTTTCCTTTTTTAAAGATGCGAGCTAATTCTTTTGCTGATGACTGTACTGCAGTTGGCATTTGCATGCAACAGTGTGTCTAGAATGCATGATCAGCCCCTCACTGACTCTCACAGCCTGGTGGAGCTTAAAGCTGAATATATTCAAGACCATACCCAATCTGATTTCCCTAAAGAATAAGACCTCTTTTGCAGCTGACTTGAATCATGCTGTTTTTTTCTTTGCTAAGCTGAGATAGGGTAACAAGCAGTCCTCTAGAGTTAGCTAATGCTGGGACTCTTTCTTTACAGAACTATTTTTAAGTGACATTATCCTAGTTTCATTGATGAATGTCTTTAATAATTGCAGTCTTTAATAATTGTTCTAATGAGACCTCCATACCTATAGTTTCCTCATGAGGAGATATAGTAAACTAAGAGAATGCTCCTTTAGAATAATTCATTTCCCTTGAGGAAAAGTTGCCCTTTCTGTTTGCTGTTTCTGTCCGGCACTGTTTGATTGTATTCTTTTGCACTTTCTTAGAGTTTAAGCATATGCTGCCCAAATACACACAAGGTGCTTTTAGACAGACATGGAGACTGCCTGCCCCCAGAACTATGCTGGGGGTGCACTCCCACGTCCACAGCTTCCAGTCTCACTTAGATCCACTGTCCCCCCCCGCTCTCTCTCTCTCACACACACACACACACCATAGAGTGATCGGTCGACACTCTAGGCTGGTACACTCTAGGGCAACAGCCAGTCGGGAGCGGAGCCCCAGGTTTGGTTGGTCCGCTCTGCAGGCAGTGCTCTGGGGTGTTCCAGAGCGCTGTTGGAGGGACTGCCCGAGAACAAGCACATCTGGTGGGGTGCTTTTAAACAGACTGGCCAACCAGCGGGTGAAGTGGGCTTGTGTGGGCAGAACTGGAGCTGCCATCCATCTAAAAGTATCTTCAGTGTAGACTGGAACACGAGAGGTCTTTGTGCTTTTTCTGGAGGCGTTGGTACTCAAATAGTTTTGGAACATACTGAATAAGACAAAAATCAGAGGTATGTGGATCATATGATAGTGGAAACAAAGAGAAGAAATCATCTGAAAGAAAAAGAACTGCAAGAACACTCCAGGAGTCTCTCCTGTGAAAACAACAGCGTAGAATGTCCATCACTGCTTAGTTCATACTAGTCTTGATTTTTCAGCAGAATCTCCAGTTACTGCTGTTTTTAAACTATAAGTTATATGCTATGTTCAAGTTCAGAGCATATGTCAATTGTCACCATAGGCTGACAGCACAACTAGCATTTACTTGTTGCATTACCTTTTTGAAATGGTTTTAATAACTTCTTGCCTTTATGAACCACATTGTTTTAGTGGCTACTATTGCTTTGCTAATGGCCAGGAAGACATCCAGTGTTCTCCCAATCTTTGTAGTGCTGGATGTGAAAGTAGCATTAGGTACCACGAATGCTGACACACTTTCCAAACTTCAGCTGATGAGTTTGCTATCACTGTTATACCGGATATATTGGTTAATCCAAAACTAAGATGACTGTGAGCCTTAACAACTAAGTAGGGATGAATTCTCTTTCCATAGAAACTTCTCTCTCTAATTCCCTATGGCAGCTTCATTAACTTACAAACAGACTGTGTCATTAAAGACAGAGCTGTGGTGATGCATGGGGATCTGGCACAATCCCTAGGGATGTGCGAACGCGGTTTGGTGGTTCAGTGCTCGGCCCAAACTCGGGGTGTTCAGCCCGTTTGCGAACACCCCGAACAGCCCTCTGCCCAAACTGGCCAAACAAAGTCCGGGTTCCAAACCTGCTTGGGTGGGGGCAGGGGACAGGGGGGAACCCGGTTTTTCCTCCCCCCTCCAGGCTGTGCAGGTGGAAGGGGTGCTGGGGCTCACCTCCCCCCCCACCGTGCCCAGCCTGGTTAAAAAAAATGTTTAAATCCCACACCAGGGATTGACCTACCTGGTGGTGCCGGGGCTCCAGTCCTGGGTCCTGCGGTGGCAGCGGGTCCGGCTCCGGCAGCTGTCTGGAGCGCTTCAGGCCTCGACTAGGTCTTCCGGGTCACCTGACCCAGAAGGCCTAGTAGAGGCCTGAATTGCTCCGGAGCACCACCAGAGCTGGACCTGCTGCCGCTGCTGCCGCAGGACCCGGGACTGGAGCCCCGGCACCACCAGGTAGGTTGATCCCTGGGGTGGTTTTTAAAAAAAATTGTTTTACCAGGCTGGGCGGAGGGGGGCGGAAGGTGAGCCCCGGCACCCCTTCCACCTGCGCAGACTGGAGGGGAGGGAAAACTGGGTTCTCTCCTGACCCTTGCCCCTGCCCAAACGGGTTCGCCCCCCTGAACAGGTTTGCGCCGAACAGACTGAACCCCAAACAGGCCGAACACTGAACCCCCCCAGTGTTCTCCCATCCCTAACAATCCTTCACTCTTAGGGAAAGGTGCAGCCAGCTGGGGAAGATTTTTAGTGCAAGCACCACCAGAATTCAGTAAATGCAACCTGACACAGCAAGAGCTAACGCAGAACATGAGTCAAACAGTTGGGCCATGCAACATAAAGGGTTGCAGTGCTCTCCCCAGATCCCCCATGGTTGGTTCTGGGAGGCAGGAGATATTGATCAATCACAGGGTGCCATTCAACTGCCTGGGACCTGCTTGTGCTGCTTATTGACCAGCAATTGCATCCATCAGGCCCTTCCCCTCCCATCACAGGCCCAGTTCAAGAGTTCAACATGGTTTCTGGCTCCGAGATGTCTGCTCCCTCCTCCCCTCTTCACATTTCTCTCAAAAAACCACCTGCCAGGCAATAATGAAATCAATAACAATTGTCAATATCATTATTGATTTTGTTATTATTAATCTTTGTTATCGTTATTGCAATATCGATAATGAAAATGAGAATGTCGTTACCATTGTCAGTATAACGACAATGAAGTTAGCTCCCCTATTTGAGCTTAAGAGATTGTCTGAGCCATTTGTTTTCCCTTTCCATAGTCATGAAAGGAGGGCATCCACTCATGTGGTAATATCCTGAGTGTATCACAAGCCACAAACATTTAGAAATCATGAGGCTACGCGAGAAACTCAAGGTTGATTTATAAAAAAAATCTAAATAGTGTCCACAAAGCTTACCTGTGTTCTGTGCCAGAAAGTTCAGTCCCATGTAGGAATTCACTTTATTACACAGTACTTAATAAATTTAAATCTCTCTTCTGGACATAGAATGTTCATGCCACACATTGATGCTGCCTCTTGCCTGCAGTGACCTCACTAGAGCCTAAGGAATGATCACCTCAATTTACCTATATTGCAGGGGTGGAGAACCTCATGCCCATGGTCCTTCTGTGGCCTGCAGGTGCCTGTCAAATGGCCCATGTAGGTCTCATAGACCCCCTAGGCAAATATCCCAGTGGCTGTGCTCCATGGCCTGCCAGCCACCAGAGAGCTGCAGAAGGCTTCTCGCCCAGTTGCCATGCCCCTGACAGGCAGTGTGATCCCTTAGGTAAGGGACAGTGGGTGTTTCCAGATGGATAGCCGCCCTACCCGCCGCTCTGCCTCCCCTCCCTAGGCAGCGTATCCATCTCAAGGTGAGCTGCCAGATGTGCAGGTGGAGCAGGCTGTACCTGATCTGGGGCAGTCCTGCTGGTGGCACTTCAGAACATCCTGTAGCACCGTCTGTGGAGCAGGCCAGCCAAACCCAGGCAAGCAGCCCGAGTTGGAGTCATGGTCTGTCTGATGCATGGAGTGGACCCATGCTGCTGCTCCACCTGCAGCCAGCCATTGCCCCAACGCTCTAGTCCCCAACTCTATGGTGTGGAGGGGGGCACCACGCAGGCAGACCACAGGCCAGCGAACCCACCAGGTTCATTTAAACCCAACCTTGGTGGGGCTAGATGCAGAAAGATATGGGGGTGCACCCCCTGGAGCAGCTCCTGGGTGTCTGCATAAAAACATCCAGTGACTCTCTGGGACAGTGACTGTTCAGGATAATGTGGGACATCATTTCCATAACATTTACATATAGATATATATTCAAATTCAGCATAGTCTATTACTTAACTATGAGACTGGCCTAAAAAAAAATCACTTTCAAACCCGCCCACTCCCCCTTTTAAAAAGCAATCGTACAAAGTTAAAGGATTTGCATATCCATACAGCGAGTGCACTCATAAACTAGGCTTAAACCCTTGTTCTTCCAGTCTTTATGTCCATCACAGAATTTCCCTCAACTGCTTGGTCTTCACATCCCCATGCCTAGTGAGCTTTACAGTTTTACACAGTTAGGTTGCCTATGTAAGGGATCTTGTTTTTCCTCCCTCCCTTGCAGAATATTCTGGCCTGTGGGGACATAAATCTGGACTTGGGGCTACCCCACTCCTGATCTTTTGGAAGAAGGAGCCAATCTATGGGTGTTCATTCCTTCATTCCACTTTGTGCCATCTTGCTTTGAGACCAGCTATTTCAATAGGAGGACCAGTGCCACCATATCTGAGGTGGGCTCACAACTGTCCCTAAAGGACATATCTATATTAATAATACCTAATTCAGCTCATCTAGACCAGCAACTCTGGCCCTAAGATACTATAGGTGGTCTGTGAGAGCTTTGAACTCTAGGGGTGTGCGTGTGCGTGTGTGTGATGATAATACTAGAGTTTTGACTGTTACCTCTAGAATCCAGAGACAATTATTGAACTGCATATCTTAACAGAGGCCTAAGAAGCTGAAGTGTGTGGAGAATACAGTGGGGCGTTGGAAAGTTCTCATAACTTCCCTCCTGCCAGAGAGGTCTGAAGAACTTACACAGTGGTTGACAATACTTAGTGAAGAATAGTCAGTATGGAATAATTCAGCAGAACTTTTATGAAGCTACCAAACAACCAGCATTGCCCTTCCCTGGCCAAGTCCATGGATGTTGTTCACATTTTACAGATGCAGAACTGCTCAGCTTCACAGCAGAAGCCAGTGGTTCTCATAAAGATAACACTATCCATCCTGGACTTTCCTTCTTGTCTCTTCACCTTGCGTAAAGAGAACCCCTTCTCAATACAACACAGTGTGAACGGATGGTTATGGTTGTTGCTCTTCAACTGCGACATGATCATTCCAACATCTTTCAGAACTTGAATTGGTTGGACTTAAGGCGATCTTTTAAATCTCTCTTGCTGTTTAACATGCAGTTGGTTATTCTATCCAGGGATAGTAAAGAAAATTAAAATGTTTATCTTCAAAACCAGTGAATAACTCCCTACCATTCATATGTGAAGTATGCTGTCTTTGAGAAGGCAAAGGATGATTTCAGACGTGACGGGGCACCCATTGGCCCTGGCACAAAATCACCTTTTGATTCCCTGCCGGAATCAAAACGGCCCGTCAACAGATGAGCCAGCTGATCCCGAAGGGGAATCGAGGGAGGGGGAGGGGCTGCGCAGCACAACGCACGGCCGCACAGCCCCCCCCAGGCCGCCCTCCGGGAGACGGGTGGGCGCAGCAGCCAGTGGGGTCACTGCACCCGATTCCATCCCAGGGTCTGGACCACGGCCCGGAATCGGCGGCAGTAACAGACGTTTCGGTCGCCGATTCCGGGCCGTGGTTCAATTAACTACACTTTCGGAGATGGTGCCAGGACCATCCTCGAAAGCGTGGTTAATTTGCTTACTGCCGGTGGTTCACCATGGTGAACATCTGGCGGAGAGCAAACACATGTTACGCAACCATCTGCCACCACAGGGAATTGTCTGTGGTTGACCGTGATCGCGTAACGTCTGAAAACACCCAAAGTTACCAGTTAATCTAGTTTTAATTACATTCTTTAACAGGAAGAAAATAATAAAATGTCAAACCTGGAGACCTTATCTAGAAATCCTTCCAGCTGTTGGAATAAGCACAAGATAAATGTGAATGTCAGACACCTTTAAATTGAGAGGATGCTATATTCCATTCCCACTACTTAGAGCTGAAACAAATACAGACAAAAACGGGTATACCTGAATCAAGAATATCAGAGACCAAGTGGTGCCCTCTCCGAGTACCTGATGTCCCAGAATGTTGACTTCCAGTCCTTATTTTTTTGTTTTCCAAGTCAAATCAGTAATAATAAAAAGTAGTGCTTTCCATTGGTATTGGTAGTGGTAGTGGAAATGATCAATTTTTTGGGGTAGTCGGGTACCTGATTGGTAATCGTTTAGCCTGTCGACTACCTGATGTGGTACTTGAAAACTTGGGTATCACCTGTGGATAGCAAATCAGGGACACATTTTGGCTCTACCACTATGCCTTCAGTTACCCATCTGGAGTGGGAAATGCTAGATTAAAATGAGTTTCATAACTTCCATCCTTATAAGTAAGATCTTTTTGAGAGCCAGTGTGGTGTAGTGGATAAGGTGCTTGACTTGGACTGGGAAGCCAGGGTTTGAATCCTGCCCTAGCCATGAACTTCCTGGGTAGCCTTGGGCAAGTCAGAACCTCTCAGCCTCGGTTTCCTATCTGTAAAATGGGAATATGTGCATGTCTCCCTCTCCCTATAATCCCCTCACCCTTGTCCATCTTAGATTGTAAACCCACTAGGTAGGGACCTATTTCCATTAATAGCAATTGTAAAGTGCCAGGTACACTGCTGGCACTATATATATAATTGATAATAATTATTATTCTGTTACTTTTATGGGCAGTCCTGCAGTGGTTGTGTAATATACATACACACTGTATTGAGAGAGACTGCCTGCAACTTTGCATTGCAATAGTAATTGCAGATTCTGCAAAACAGAAAAAGGTAATTCCTAGAGCCCGTGCACATTGTAAGGTTTTAATGCTAAACACATTGTAATTCTAGTCCTGGGCCAAGAAAGTTTGAGGTAATGTCATAAATACAGCAATTATGAAGAAAAATTGCCCATGATTTTCGAAAGCAGCTAGTGATTTATGAGTACCCATACTTTTGGATGCTTGTGTGTGAGCCTACAGGAATCATGGTACATTTCCTAGGACTACCTTGAGTAGCCATTCCAAAAAGAGTGAGTGAACAGAGGTGATCAGTAAGCTTGATGTCTCTGCTGGGCAAAATGGTGGAAATTATCATTAACAACAGAATTGCTGGGCATGTTGATAAACATGGCTTAATGGGAGAGAGTCAACATGGATTTAGCAAAGTTAAGTCATGCCTCACTAATCTGTTAGAATTCTTTGAAGGTGTAAATAATCATGTGGACAAGGGAGACCCAGTAGATATTCTATACCTAGATTTCCAGAAAGCATTTAATAAGGTCCCACATAAAAAAACACTTGAGAAAATTAAAAAGTCATGGGATAGGAGGTAGTGTCTTACTATGAATTGGTAAGTGGTTAAAGGATAGAAAGCAAAGAGTAGGACTGAATTGTCAGGTTTTACAATCAAGAGATGTAAAAAGTGGTGTGCCCCAGGGATCTGTATTGGGACTGGTGCTGTTTAATGTATTCATTACTGATTTAGAAAAGGGCGTTAAGAGTGAGGTGATCAGATTTGCAGATGACACCAAGTTATTCAAGGTAGTTAAAACATGAGCAGGCTGTGAAGAACTGCAACAGGATTTTACAAGACTGGGTGTCTGGGCATCTAAATGGAAAATGAGATTTAATGTGGACAAGTGCAAAGTGATGCACATAGGGAAAAATAATCCAAACTATGAGTACACAATGCTGGGTATTAAGCTAGGAGTTACCACCCAGGAAAAGGATCTGGGAGTGATTGTGGACAATACACTGAAATCCTCAGCCAAGTGTGCAGCAGCAGTCAAAAAAGCAAACTGAATATTAGGAGTTATTCACAAAGGGATAGAGAATAAAACTGAGGATGTCATACTGTCTCTATACAAATCAATGGTGTGACTGCACCTGGAATATTGTGTGCAGTTCTGGTCGCCCCAACTAAAAAAAGACATAGCTGAACTAGAAAAGGTACAGAGAAGGGTAACGAGAATGATAAATGGTATTGAACGACTTCGTACAAAGAGAGGCTTGACAAGCTGGGTCTCTTCAGCTTAGAGAAGAGAAGACTAAGAGGGGACATGATAGAGGTTTATAAAATCTTGAGTGGTGTGGAACGAGTGGATAGGGAACAGTTATTTACCCTCTCAAATAGTACTAGAACTAGGGAATACTCCATGAAACTACCTGCCAGCAGATTTAAAACAAATAAAAGGAAGTATTTTTTTTCACTCAACACATAATTAACTTATGGAATTTGTTGCCAGGGGTCGTTATCAAGGCCAGTAGTATAGGTGGGATTAAAAAAGGACTGGATAAGTTCTTAGAGAGTAAGTCCATTAATCAGTGGTGGCTGGTGATTTTTGAGGCTATCGGGGCAGTTGGTGGGTTGAACCTACTGCTGGTGGCAAAGCCGCTGGCAAGCTGATGAGCCTAGGGGTGGAGCCAGGGCAACGGTAGGCCAGTGGTGTGGCTTAACCCAGCAGCAAGGAGTTCCCATGGTTAACATTGGATGGCCATTATGTTAGTTAATGCTTGGAACTCCTTGCTGCTGTGTGAAGCACTGCCACTGGGGGATAGAGAGCCCTCTTACTTGGGTCCCATCCACTCTCTTTCCCACCAGGTCCAAATTAACCATAGCAGGTTACAAAAATAGATCATGTTGCCATCGCCTACCTTTACCCTGAACCGTCGAATCCTCGATTTTCATGGCATCTTTGGCCACCTGTAGTCTTCTGAAGGTGTAGGCTTTTGGACAAGCCTTCCTTCTGGCTTGGAGGACTGAGTTAGCTCCCTGTCCTGTGACAAGCCAAATCACAAGAGAATGAAAGGGAAGAGAAGGACAAGACAGAGGAGAAGTAGGAGGGAAAAGGTTTGGTTTTGGTGCACGAAAGGAGGAAGGGGAAGAGAGGGGTTCAGTGTGGGACAGGGGAAAGGGGTCTCCTTGTTGTCTGCAGCCTTCTCTTCTGCCATGCTCCTACCTACTTTCTTCTCTATTCACAAGGAGAGCAGTTGCAGGCCTGTATAGCAACCAAACCAGGCCCATCCAAACCAGCATCCCTAGTACCTACACTGTATCCCCAGCAGCCAAATGCCTGTCCAAGCAAACAGATCTTTTTTAAAAAGTTGGACCAGTTTCAGGGCTGCATTGTCACAAAACCAGGCCCATCCAGATCAGCATCCCTACTAGCTACAACCTATCCCCAACAGCCAAACGTCTGTCCAAGCAAACAGGACTTTAAAAAAAATGTTTGCCCAGTTTCAGGGTTGCGTTGCCACCAAACCAGGCCCATCCAGACCAGCATCCCTAGTAGCTACACCCTATTCCCGACAGCCGATTCCTATCCAAGCAAACAGGCCTTTTAAAAAAGTTTGGCCAGTTACAGGCCTCTCTTGCCACCAAACCAGCCCCATCAAAATTTAAACAATACATTTCTGGTTCTCAACAAAACCTCAGGCACATAGTCACACAAACACAGAGCAAGCAAAACAAACCAATTTAAGGCAACAATGGGTGATTTAGATGTGACATGGTGAGATTCACCACAGTGAATCCCACCATGGTGTCAGTTGCATCACTGCAGGCCGTGGTGAGCTGCACGGCTCCAACAGACGTGAACCCGGGCCAGGGGAGTGAACCCAGGCCAGGGGAACCCAACAGATGTGAGGCGGTGGCCAGAACCGTGGTGGGAGCCCCACAAGGCACTGGGGTTACGCGGACGCAAACATGGCCGCCTGAGGGCAAACAAAGCCAAAGACAGTGGAGGGAAGGGAAACACGAAGGGAGGGGGTGGAGGGAGTTGCAGTGCGAACAGTGCTCGCAAACAGCGGCCACACGGAAGGCGCGCACACTTCAAAACGAGAAGTGCGCACACATACACGAAGCAGCACACCCACACAACAAAGGGGAGCCGGGCAGGGGGACCCAGCAGCCCAAGGAGACAGGAGGCAACACAAGGCACAGTGAAGCACAACAGGTGTTTATTGAGGACACAAGCAGCACCAGCCTGGCACAGAGCCATACAGAGCAAGAGCGCAGGGAGCCAGGACGCGGGAGAAGGGGCAGCAGCAAGGGGGGCACGGGACCCAGTCTGGGAGGGAGGGAATCACCACAATGGCCCACGACAGAGGCCACACGGAGGGGTCCAGGGCAGCAGCAGCGGGTCCCCGGTGAGGGGACGACAGGCAGGTGGGTGGCAGCGGGTTCCAGGGGGTCCAGCCGTCAGGAAGAGGCAACAGGCGGTGGTGCGAGCACCCAGGCCACTGACGGAACAGAGGCACTGAGGAGGCAGCTGGATGACAGATGGGCCCGGAGCACCCTACACCCAGCTGCAGGGACTCCCATTGGGTGGAGGGGCTGGTACCGATAGCAGGTGCACATAGCGAGGCCACTATCAGAGTCCCCGGCAGAAGCTGCGCCCGACCATGTGGAAGCAGATCAGGTAGAAGGACTCGAAGGGATCCGCACAGCTCATCCCGAGTTGCACATCAGAGAGGCTGCACACCTCTGACAGGGCTGCCAGCTCTGGCCCGGAGGGGGGTGGCAAGCCATAATCGGCCGCAGGGGGCCAGGGCAGGTGGGACAGCTCCAGCAGATGGTAGTAGGCACCCCACGGCAACACGGATACCCACGGGTGCCCTGCATGCTGATGAAGTAGGACACGGCCATGGCAGGGCCACCCTCACACAGGCAGGTTGCATATCCCGGAAAGGCACACACACACTGAGTGGAGGCTGTCTCAGCAGGGCTCCACACCGCTAGCCCCCCCAGTGTGTCTGGGAAGTGCCCCTCAGGGAAGGGGGCGAGCTCCAGATCCTCACAGTGCACGCAGCAGTCACCAGCGGTCACGACAGCCAAAGTGCAACATACCAAAGCTTAGGCACCGATAAGCATCCAGTCAGGTGGGCAGGGAGCTCAGGATGCGCTGAATGATGGGCGAACACCACAGGTCACACAGGGCCATGCTCTCATGGGCGGTCCAGGCACGGTCAGAGCCCCAGGAGGCTCTGAGCGGGACTTCAGGCTGGGATGCAGTTGCCATGGTACAGCTCCTGGGGGGTCTGAACCGCAGTGGCTGTGGGGGCAGCATGGGATGCCGGGCCGGGCGGGGCTGGACAGGCAGACAGGGGCTGCCAAGGCCGACAGATAACGTCTGGATGGGAACAATGGGGCTGTTGTGGAGGGATGCGAAGGGAGTGGACAGTGCACAGCTGCCGGCATGCAAGGCCGGACAGCCCCACGCATACACACCTGCCTGTGGAGATAGCAATGACTGCACACGCATGCACAGGGAGGGGCAGCGGTCTGAGCCCCAGGGGACTGCTCAGGGTACCCCCGGTGTCAGACCATAGCCGGTACCTTGGGTTGGGGCACACAACTGAGTCATGCCTGATGCGGGACGTCCATGAGGCCGTGTGTGTGTGTGTATGTGTGTACGCACCTGTAGGAAAGAAAGCACTCGGGAATGGTTAGGTGTGCTAATACCATTTATTGTGTTCCCCCATCCCTGCCCCAGACCCCGATACACCCATGTGGCCCTGTGTCCTTCCCCCCTCCCACCTCCCTCAGTGGTCCCGGATGCCCCCTCCCCACCCCATCCCCTATGCTGCCCTGCCCCTGCCCCTCCTCCATCCCCTGATGCCCCTAGGCTGCTCCCATCCCCTGCCAACAGGGATGACCGAGGCTACTGAACCCCCCTCATCCAAGGTGGAGGAGGAGGTGTTGTCAGCCGGAAGGGCTGGGGACCCTGCCCCTGCCCCCAACCGCCTCCCCTGGGGGGCCCCTGTTCATCCCCCCTGTGCTGCCTACGGCCCTATCGGGCCCCAGTGGCCTGACTGCTGGTGTCTTAGCTGTGGGGGCACGGGTCCCCAGATCCATGGTCCCAGGTGCTGTTGGGGTGGCGGGGGTTGCGGCGCCGGCAGGGCCTGTGGTATGGCTGGTGGGGTGGAAGGGGCACAGGTTTGGGCACTGGCATGGCACCTGGTGGGGCTGCTGCCTGTATGAAGGCACTCAAGGCCCCAGCCTGCAGGAGTAGGGATGTGCCCTGCTCCAGTGATTGGTCCAGTTTGCAGCCAAGCTCCTCAGACCGGCGGTCCTGCTGGTCCGAGTGGGTCTGGAGTGCCTCCAATTGGTGGTCCATGTCCTGCTTCATCAGCCGCCAGTCCTTCCGCATCTCCGCCAACAGCACCCAGTCTCTTCCCTCCACTTGTTGCAGGGCCCTCGTGGTCCCCTCCTCCAGCCGGTGGACTGCTTCTATCATCTCCTCGGTCTGCTGCATACTGGTGGCGACCAGCTCCTGCGTTAGGTCCTCCCGGCACCTGCGCGCCCGCGCTCGGTGATCCCTCATCCTCTGGGCTGATAGTACCAGCGGCCCCCGGCCACGGCCCTCCTGTGCCCGGTGTGGCTCTACAGGGTGATAGAGGGGTCGGTTAAGCATGTAGGATACCGTTCCCCTGCCCCCTCCTGTCCCCATGCTCGGGACGCTCCTTCCCCCGGGATGGCCACTGCTGGTCCCTGTGCAGCTCCCTGTGCCTGTGCCCCTTCCCAGCATCCGGGACCAGGGAGGTGGGGGGTTGCTGCCATTCCCTTCCACCCCCTGTGGCCCCCTCCCCTTGTGGTCCCTGTGTGTGCCCTGCATTGCCCCTACCTGTTCCCTCCATGTCCATTCCCTCTGAGGCCAGTCGGTCACTGGGGCTGGTGTCTGCCTGGTCCCCAGGCCGGCATGCCATGAGGTGCAGGGTGACTGTCTTCTCCTCCCCCTCCCCCTCCTCTGAATCAGCTGGGGCGTGCATGCCGTCGCCGGTGGTAGGGCTGGGGGGTGTCGGGCGCACGTGCCCGAGGTCCCTGGCAACTCCATGGGGTGAGCATGCACCCCTGACGAACCCCTTTATTCACACTAATTGCTTGAGAAAGAGCTCCATTCTGTCCCAGTCTAATCCTAGCAGTGTTCTCTGAATGCAAAGCAATTATCAATTCCAGAAGGTCCTTATCTATCCCAAGGTGAAATAATTTTAGCCACACCTTCTGTCTAGGGACTGAATCAAAGGCCTTCTGGAAATCTATGAAGGCCAGAAAAAAATTTCCTGTCTTAATCCGCACATATTTATCCAAAATATGAGAGAGGACAAAGCAGTTATCTAGTGTAGAACACTGTTTCTGAAAACCATACTGCTCTCAAGGTATAAGGTGATTTCCTTCTACCCATTCCTCTAATTGCCTCAATAAAAGTTTGGCAAAGACTTTGCCCATAACCGGTAATAAACTAATTGGGCAGTAACAACCTGGATCCAGCGGATCTCCTTTTTTGAATATAGGAACTATAATACTCTCCCCCCATGATCGCGGAGGACTTTTTCGTACATTGATCTGTGTAAAAAANAAGCACATATGGTGTTTACTAGTTCCTCAATAATGCCTGAAGTAGAAAACAGTTGTTAGAAAGTAAGTTGAGTGGAGCATTCTAAGGTTAAATTAGGAGGGAATTTAACATACTTTGAAAGAACTGAATTATAACAAAATGGACCCCAAAAAAATGTAATTTGAGATTGGATGCTGACCCACAAAAGGTGACACACACAAATCAGTGTTAACAACTTTCAAGTATAACAATTTTAGAGTCTTCCTGAAAGACTTGTGATAACGTTGTGAGAATCTCAGCTTTCACTTTTTAAAAATGTCATTTTCTGGCTGATAACACAGATTAAGTCTGAAGCATATATACAGTGTGCCCTATAAAGACACAGGGGGTAAAAAACAAATAAAATAAACTCATTAGTCTTTAAAACCTCATTTTAACCATTTCACACGATCTGGGGGAGATCTGACTCATGAGTTTTAACAATGGGGATGGCAATTTGCTAATCCTATAATCCTAACAAGTTTTATATTCTCCTGTTCCTTTATGCCATTTCATAAACTCTTGAGACTTCAAATCCTTGAACTGTGCTATTTTCACAATTAAATGTGAATAAGAGATTAATGATCCATTTTATATTAAACATGAACAAGATTAATGATTCATGCCCAACCAGTCAATTGGGGAATGAGTATAGATGAAAAGGCAAATGTATTTTTAAGCAGCAGCATATTGCCTGAAAGCTCCAGAGTAGTTCTTCTAATAATTGTCATTGATTAGTAGTAGACATTAAACACTTAAACTGGGAGCGTTTGTTTGGTAGGGATGGGCGAACGTGGTTCGGAAGTTCGGAGTTCGGACCGAACTCGACAAGTTCGGTCGACCGAACCGAACTTCCGAATCTAACTCGATTTTCGACCGGAACCGAATTTCCGAACTCGGCTCTGTTCGCCCATCCCTAAAAGATAATATTCAATTTAGTTCAATGGGGTTTGAATTTCTGAACTTTGTTCGGAAGTTCGGAGTTCGGACCATACTCAAATAGTTCGGTCAACCGAACCAAATTTCTGAACTGAACCGAACTGAACCAAATTTCCGAATTCGGTTCTGTTCGTCCATTTCTATTGTTTGGGTTTCTTTTAGCGGCACTTGAGGTTCATTGGTACATAAAATTAATGCATATATATTATTCCTAGGTCACGAATAAGAGCACCAGTTCAGATAAAAGAATTCCCTGCTTCACTCTCCCTTGTAGGAAAAATATGTTTTTGAAGATCTAAAATACATATACATATATACATACACAGTCTTTCATCCCCAAGCCCTTTTGCAGACTGTGTGTGTGGTTCAGTTCATATTATAGTTAGGAATCTTTCCATGTGCATTTTCTAACGTGCAGAGGGATCCAGCAGTAGCATCTACAATAAGTCTGCCCTTAAAACTGAAATAGAACTTGGATGCATATTTTTCTACAGTGTGCAATGATGCACACTTTTTCTACAGTGTGCACAATGTTCCCTGTCCTCACTATGAATTCATCCCCCACAAAACACCACCAATATATAGAAGAGGCAGGGTTGGGAAATGGGGAAGAATTCATGAATGCAAAGACATTGTTCTTATTGCAAAAGAAACTCTTTTTACAGGCTATAATTGTAAGGCAATGGGGGAAACTTAAAAATATATATGTGAGACAGACAGACAGACAGACAGACCGACCAACCCAGCACACAACCTATTAACTGACAGAGGAGCACTCATGAGTTTGGATGTCACTCACTGCCCCCTTCCCACCCCCACCCCCCACCCCGGTTTGGTTAGATGTTATAAAGTACTATCACAGGGTCCTTATTAGCAGAGTACTCTAGTGAATATTCATTACACACCTATAAGATAATTTCCTCCATTCCATTAGTAGAGGATTTGCTCCCCACAACATACTTGTTAGCGCTTAATGATCTTCAGTAAAAAACTTATTACTCTGATAGGCTGAAAAGTAAGCATAGCAAGTTGAATAAAGAACCTACCATTTAATGCCTAGAACATGTTCTAACATGGAACATCTTCTTGTGGGGTCCCACAGAATTCCAACTTCTCCCCACTCCCGTTCAATGTGTATCTGAGGCCCCTGGCAGAGATCGTTTGGAGATATGAAATGAGGTGCCATCAATATGCAGATGACACCCAGTCATATCTCTCTCCTTTTCATCCAACCCAGGTCCTGCGGTCTCAGTGCTTAACCGGTGCCTGGCTGCCACTGGGGGCAAGCCAATTGAAGCTGAATTCAGACAAGACTGAGATGATGATGGCTGGCCTATCTTGTGACCTGAGGAAGGTGGGAACCCCTGTCATTGATAGGGTCTGGCCTCCTTTGGTCACTCAGGTTTGCAGGTTTGGTGTGCTCCTGGATCCACTGCTGTGACTGAATTGTCAGGTTGTTGTGGTGGCCAGGAGTGCTTTTTATCAACTTCATTGGGTGAGAAGGCTGCAACTTTTTCTATCAGATTTGGATCTGGCCACCATCTTATTCATATGACAAGGGCCCACAGAGAGGTGTCCTTGGTGGTGTTGCTGCCCCAATATTGTGGAACTTCCTTCCCAGGACGTTTGTCAGAGCCCAAGCATATTGTGCATGCTGATAAGCGTGAATTACCGGACTGAAGAATCCAACTATTTGGACACTTGACATGTTGGGAGGTATGCCTGCCCTACCGCTCCCCTCCTGTCATGATTCAATACTACTCTGCAAACATTTATAAAGGACTTTCATGGCCTTCTAAAAGTCAGGGCTGGTACTACCATATAGACAGCACAGGTGGCCAATGGGAGGGGCAAAAAGTGCAGCTAATGTTGGTAATCCCACCCCTGCCACCCCTCTGTAGATGGACTGGGAATAGGGGGATCCAGGGGCATCTAGAGCAGCAAAAATCTTTGTGTCACCCTGCTTAAAGTTACTCCTTGAGATATGTATGCTGATTATATATGCGTCTTGATCTTGTTTCTGCTCGCTGCTTTTTCTACACCATATGAGTAGCAATGAGTTAAGAACATAAGTAGTGCTATACTGAGTCATACCAGTGGTCCATGAAGCCCAGTATCCTGTCCTCCGACAGTGACCAATCTTGAATGCATGGGAGAAGAACCAATAGTCACAATGGGCAATCCATTCCCCGTTGTTCACTCCCAGCTCCTAACAGTAAGAAGTTCATCCCGTAAGCTACTTGGTTAATAGAATTAATGACAGGGGCAGTGCACATTGTAGGGCACCAGGCGCATTGCCCCTCCTGGCCTGATCCCCTCCATATGATCTTCATGCTTTTAAAAAGAAAGAAAAGAAAAGATAATCACTAGGGATGGGTGAACGCAGTTTGGAAGTTCGGAGTTCGGACCGAACTCGGCCTGTTCAGATGACCGAACAGAACTTCCGAACAGAACCCAAACTGACCGAACCAAACTCTAACTGAACGACAAACCGACCAAACAGTTTGTTCGTGTTCCGCAACGTTCGGTTGAATTTAGACGGGAAAAATGTGACTGAGGGCCCAGGGAGGGGGAGGCAGCTGTGCAGCAGACTTCCTGGTACTGGGGGGTGGAGAGGCTTGGAGTAGCAGCTAGCCTACCTAATCGCCTTTCCTTTTCGACTGAACGCTGGCTTCACAGTCTGCGATTGGCCAGGGACTAGTCTGCACAGAGCCAATCGGGCCTTGTAGTAAGGTGGGAGTAAGTAGTAACAAAACTCTTTGCCCACACCTTCTGAGCCAGCCACTGATCTGCCAGCAGCGTTTTCAGAAGGCTAACTGACTCCCAGCAGTTTGCTTCCCTCATCCATTCACAATTCTCCTCCCATTTCACCCATCCAACAGATTTACCTCCCTATTATCATTTAATTAGATTATATTAGATAGATTTAGCAGTTATTTTTATTTTTTACGCCTCCCTGTGTTCTATCTCCCTACCCTCCATTGAATCCATTACTTTTCCTCTCCCTCCATATTCCATCCCTCATTCCCTTCCCCTGGTTTTTTATTTATTAGTGTAGGATTAGATTGATTTAGGTTTTATATCAGTTTCTCCCTGTGTTGTTGTGAGTTGTCTGTGTCCCCCCACATCCCTGTGTAATATTGCATATATATATATATATATATATATATAATATGAGAGAGAGGGGTGGGGAGGTGGAGGTTATAGTAGTTGTTAGGTAGGATTATACAACTACTATAACCTCCACCTCCCCACCCCTCTCTCTCATATTATATATATATATATATATATATATATGCAATATTACACAGGGATGTGGGGGGACACAGACAACTCACAACAACACAGGGAGAAACTGATATAAAACCTAAATCAATCTAATCCTACACTAATAAATAAAAAACCAGGGGAAGGGAATGAGGGATGGAATATGGAGGGAGAGGAAAAGTAATGGATTCAATGGAGGGTAGGGAGATAGAACACAGGGAGGCGTAAAAAATAAAAATAACTGCTAAATCTATCTAATATAATCTAATTAAATGATAATAGGGAGGTAAATCTGTTGGATGGGTGAAATGGGAGGAGAATTGTGAATGGATGAGGGAAGCAAACTGCTGGGAGTCAGTTAGCCTTCTGAAAACGCTGCTGGCAGATCAGTGGCTGGCTCAGAAGGTGTGGGCAAAGAGTTTTGTTACTACTTACTCCCACCTTACTACAAGGCCCGATTGGCTCTGTGCAGACTAGTCCCTGGCCAATCGCAGACTGTGAAGCCAGCGTTCAGTCGAAAAGGAAAGGCGATTAGGTAGGCTAGCTGCTACTCCAAGCCTCTCCACCCCCCAGTACCAGGAAGTCTGCTGCACAGCTGCCTCCCCCTCCCTGGGCCCTCAGTCACATTTTTCCCGTCTAAATTCAACCGAACGTTGCGGAACACGAACAAACTGTTTGGTCGGTTTGTCGTTCAGTTAGAGTTTGGTTCGGTCAGTTTGGGTTCTGTTCGGAAGTTCTGTTCGGTCATCTGAACAGGCCGAGTTCGGTCCGAACTCCGAACTTCCAAACTGCGTTCACCCATCCCTAGTGATTATCTTTTCTTTTCTTTCTTTTTAAAAGCATGAAGATCATATGGAGGGGATCAGGCCAGGAGGGGCAATGCGCCTGGTGCCCTACAATGTGCACTGCCCCTGTCATTAATTCTATTAACCAAGTAGCTTACGGGATGAACTTCTTACTGTTAGGAGCTGGGAGTGAACAACGGGGAATGGATTGCCCATTGTGACTATTGGTTCTTCTCCCATGCATTCAAGATTGGTCACTGTCGGAGGACAGGATACTGGGCTTCATGGACCACTGGTATGACTCAGTATAGCACTACTTATGTTCTTAACTCATTGCTACTCATATGGTGTAGAAAAAGCAGCGAGCAGAAACAAGATCAAGACGCATATATAATCAGCATACATATCTCAAGGAGTAACTTTAAGCAGGGTGACACAAAGATTTTTGCTGCTCTAGATGCCCCTGGATCCCCCTATTCCCAGTCCATCTACAGAGGGGTGGCAGGGGTGGGATTACCAACATTAGCTGCACTTTTTGCCCCTCCCATTGGCCACCTGTGCTGTCTATATGGTAGTACCAGCCCTGACTTTTAGAAGGCCATGAAAGTCCTTTATAAATGTTTGCAGAGTAGTATTGAATCATGACAGGAGGGGAGCGGTAGGGCAGGCATACCTCCCAACATGTCAAGTGTCCAAATAGTTGGATTCTTCAGTCCGGTAATTCACGCTTATCAGCATGCACAATATGCTTGGGCTCTGACAAACGTCCTGGGAAGGAAGTTCCACAATATTGGGGCAGCAACACCACCAAGGACACCTCTCTGTGGGCCCTTGTCATATGAATAAGATGGTGGCCAGATCCAAATCTGATAGAAAAAGTTGCAGCCTTCTCACCCAATGAAGTTGATAAAAAGCACTCCTGGCCACCACAACAACCTGACAATTCAGTCACAGCAGTGGATCCAGGAGCACACCAAACCTGCAAACCTGAGTGACCAAAGGAGGCCAGACCCTATCAATGACAGGGGTTCCCACCTTCCTCAGGTCACAAGATAGGCCAGCCATCATCATCTCAGTCTTGTCTGAATTCAGCTTCAATTGGCTTGCCCCCAGTGGCAGCCAGGCACCGGTTAAGCACTGAGACCGCAGGACCTGGGTTGGATGAAAAGGAGAGAGATATGACTGGGTGTCATCTGCATATTGATGGCACCTCATTTCATATCTCCAAACGATCTCTGCCAGGGGCCTCAGATACACATTGAACGGGAGTGGGGAGAAGTTGGAATTCTGTGGGACCCCACAAGAAGATGTTCCATGTTAGAACATGTTCTAGGCATTAAATGGTAGGTTCTTTATTCAACTTGCTATGCTTACTTTTCAGCCTATCAGAGTAATAAGTTTTTTACTGAAGATCATTAAGCGCTAACAAGTATGTTGTGGGGAGCAAATCCTCTACTAATGGAATGGAGGAAATTATCTTATAGGTGTGTAATGAATATTCACTAGAGTACTCTGCTAATAAGGACCCTGTGATAGTACTTTATAACATCTAACCAAACCGGGGTGGGGGGTGGGGGTGGGAAGGGGGCAGTGAGTGACATCCAAACTCATGAGTGCTCCTCTGTCAGTTAATAGGTTGTGTGCTGGGTTGGTCGGTCTGTCTGTCTGTCTGTCTGTCTCACATATATATTTTTAAGTTTCCCCCATTGCCTTACAATTATAGCCTGTAAAAAGAGTTTCTTTTGCAATAAGAACAATGTCTTTGCATTCATGAATTCTTCCCCATTTCCCAACCCTGCCTCTTCTATATATTGGTGGTGTTTTGTGGGGTATGAATTCATAGTGAGGACAGGGAACATTGTGCACACTGTAGAAAAAGTGTGCATCATTGCACACTGTACAAAAATATGCATCCAAGTTCTATTTCAGTTTTAAGGGCAGACTTATTGTAGATGCTACTGCTGGATCCCTCTGCACGTTAGAAAATGCACATGGAAAGATTCCTAACTATAATATGAACTGAACCACACACACAGTCTGCAAAAGGGCTTGGGGATGAAAGACTGTGTATGTATATATGTATATGTATTTTAGATCTTCAAAAACATATTTTTCCTACAAGGGAGAGTGAAGCAGGGAATTCTTTTATCTGAACTGGTGCTCTTATTCGTGACCTAGGAATAATATATATGCATTAATTTTATGTACCAATGAACCTCAAGTGCCGCTAAAAGAAACCCAAACAATAGAAATGGACGAACAGAACCGAATTCGGAAATTTGGTTCAGTTCGGTTCAGTTCAGAAATTTGGTTCGGTTGACCGAACTATTTGAGTATGGTCCGAACTCCGAACTTCCGAACAAAGTTCAGAAATTCAAACCCCATTGAACTAAATTGAATATTATCTTTTAGGGATGGGCGAACAGAGCCGAGTTCGGAAATTCGGTTCCGGTCGAAAATCGAGTTAGATTCGGAAGTTCGGTTCGGTCGACCGAACTTGTCGAGTTCGGTCCGAACTCCGAACTTCCGAACCACGTTCGCCCATCCCTACCAAACAAACGCTCCCAGTTTAAGTGTTTAATG
This sequence comes from Sphenodon punctatus, assembly GCA_003113815.1. Classification (NCBI taxonomy): domain Eukaryota; kingdom Metazoa; phylum Chordata; class Lepidosauria; order Sphenodontia; family Sphenodontidae; genus Sphenodon; species Sphenodon punctatus. Next base: position 3,797,164 of record QEPC01011255.1, on the reverse strand, counting down.
TCTACTACTAATCAATGACAATTATTAGAAGAACTACTCTGGAGCTTTCAGGCAATATGCTGCTGCTTAAAAATACATTTGCCTTTTCATCTATACTCATTCCCCAATTGACTGGTTGGGCATGAATCATTAATCTTGTTCATGTTTAATATAAAATGGATCATTAATCTCTTATTCACATTTAATTGTGAAAATAGCACAGTTCAAGGATTTGAAGTCTCAAGAGTTTATGAAATGGCATAAAGGAACAGGAGAATATAAAACTTGTTAGGATTATAGGATTAGCAAATTGCCATCCCCATTGTTAAAACTCATGAGTCAGATCTCCCCCAGATCGTGTGAAATGGTTAAAATGAGGTTTTAAAGACTAATGAGTTTATTTTATTTGTTTTTTACCCCCTGTGTCTTTATAGGGCACACTGTATATATGCTTCAGACTTAATCTGTGTTATCAGCCAGAAAATGACATTTTTAAAAAGTGAAAGCTGAGATTCTCACAACGTTATCACAAGTCTTTCAGGAAGACTCTAAAATTGTTATACTTGAAAGTTGTTAACACTGATTTGTGTGTGTCACCTTTTGTGGGTCAGCATCCAATCTCAAATTACATTTTTTTGGTGTCCATTTTGTTATAATTCAGTTCTTTCAAAGTATGTTAAATTCCCTCCTAATTTAACCTTAGAATGCTCCACTCAACTTACTTTCTAACAACTGTTTTCTACTTCAGGCATTATTGAGGAACTAGTAAACACCATATGTGCTTGATGACATCATGTTGGTGTGTTACTCACATAGCCTTTCTGGATTAACTTTCACTGGGATTCAGAAGTCACGCATAGCAACATTGCATATTCTTCTCTGTTGTCATAGCATATTTAGCATGAGTGAAAAAGCTATGGATTTTTTTTTAAAAAATTCCCCTTAGTAAATTCAGACCTGCTTAGAACTCTATCATTGCTATATTATAACTACATTAAGGATTTTAACATTGGGTGTTAATGAACGCAATGCTGACCTGATCGGCCTGTTCTGGCCCGCCTGGGTCAGTGCTGAAACCCATGTGTCTGTTCCGGGCCTGCCAGATGTGGGCTTGGTTCAAATTCCAGTGGGATTGGTGGCCAGGTCAGAAACATGTGCCCGGAATGAACTGGGCCCATGGTCCGGCCCCACAATCCACCCAGATCTGGATGAACTGGGTAAGTGAATCTGTTTTTGTGCCCACCTGGCCCAGCATGGGGGGTTGCCATGGCATTCAGCCACGTGTTGCTTCTTCCCCCTCCCCCCCCCCCAGGATGGGGAAACGTTTGGTTCCGTTCCCTGATCTGACCTGACCAGGAGTGGTGGGGGAGGCCATCCCAACCCTGCGGCTGCACATATGTTTTCACCCATAGTGATCCCTGGTTTCAAAATTGCATGAGGGAGGGACTAAAGATCAAATTTGACAATGTTCTCTCCTATTAAATATCAATGAAGTGTCTTCCATAGTATCATTAAATTCAGTTCTATTACTATCCTTTAGCTAGTACCTGAATGTTAGGTAAGTTTAATCTCTGTACAGAGTGATTACCAATACCTTTGCATTTGCTCATTTAAAGTATGTAATTCAATAGCTTCAATTTATAATTTGAGGTCACACAATGTAGCTGCTCTTCTCGGTTTAAATGAATATAATTGATATAAAGAGATCTGAAGCCACTACCTAGCAATCTTTAGAAAAAGAAAAAATATGAGAAGAGTACAGGCAGCCCTTTTTGGAAAAAAAGTAATTGTTTTTATTAAAGGTTAGCAAATACTACTTATCATTTCTATAGCACTGCTGGGCATACACAGTGCTTTACAGTCACAGATTTTGGATACAGGTCCCTGCCTAATAGACTTACAATCGAAGGCCACTTTCAGACATGACCCCCCCTGCACATATTTGGGCTGGGGGGGGAATGCACAGCTCGAATATGCACAGGGATCAGCCGGTCTGAGGTCACTTACATGCCCTCCCGCACGTATTTGGGTTGCGGGAGGGACGTGCAGTCTGAATATGAGGGGGGATCGGCCAGTCTGAAAGGCCACGTGGCTTTGCCAGCAATTGAGCTCTGCATCTTGCACGCCTTTTCCTGCTCTCCAAAAGCTGCACGGGGGGGGGGGGG